>APFE030737534.1:13744-25354 GCA_000404065.3 Pinus taeda
AAATAACCTTTTAGGTTCCTTGGTTTCCTTCTTTCCTGTAAAAATAAAGTCTTTGCTAGGCTGTGTGTCTGTCTATGTAAGCTTATCCACAAAAATTTTACGGTCAAATTGGTCCATAAGAGCTTTTTTGAAGGCATCCCAAGTCAAGAACCTTTCATAGCCACGTTGATTCCCTATGTACCATTGCCGTATTTCATAGTCCAAGTAATTGCTCCCCATCTTAATCTGATTGTAATCATCATCGATGTGATCCAATTCGAAATATTTCTCCATTGTTGCTAGCCATTTGGCTGGATGAGAGCCATCAAATCTATACAAGGCCTTCAATTTCTGATCTAGGTACCCCATCATAAAAAAATTGGCGAAAATTTGAAATTGTCACAGTTTCGTCAATATTGCTCAGAATCCTTATTATGACCTGTTTTTAGAAATGGAACAGTCATTCTGCATCTACCCATGTGATAGAAATCTTGATCTAGGCAATGGAATTCCAGATCTGCGCTGCTACTCTCCCGCCGTCACCCAAAATTTCTGAAAAAAGAGCTGATTTTAAATCAGCGATATCTCCCTCATCCGGACTCCGATTCGACTGATGCTTTTTTTGAATTTGAGTGTTTTTTCACAAAGAATCCAGATCTACAATTAGATTTTGTATATCTTGCACCAGGATGTCTAGATCTGCGCCGCAAAGTCGCTGCCCTGAAAAATTATCTGCAACCCTACTGATTTTTAAATCAGCAATATCTCCTTCATCCAGACTCCGATTTGACCGATTTTTTTTTAAATCGGCTATTTTTTCACAAATAATGCAGATATGTAATCATATTTTACAGATATTGAACCAAAATGTACAGATCTAATCTGCAAACTCGCTGCCCTTGAAACCCTGCAAAAAGTTAAAAAAAAAAATCTCCACTTTTGTGCCCAAGAAAGTGCTCTGATACCACTTGTTGTATATCTAACCCGGAAATATTATGGTAATAGAAATAACCCAAGAATAACAAGATAGAAATAGATAGAAATGCTTCTTTATTGATCAAACCCTTAAGGTAGGGCAACACCATACATTCACTCCTTAAGGAAGGAGAATACTCCACAAGCCATATGCTTGTTCATACAAGAATACTTCTCTTCATATCTCTCCCTGTGGAGTCTCTAGCCTCTATATAGGCCTTATACATACAATACCATGCATCATTACCATGGTTTCCTCATACCATCAACTAATACCATGGGCCCCTTACATTATTATTAACTACTTGTGTTCCCTTACATGACATGGGTTAACCACCTTATTTATTACTATGGCCCATCCCATTATTACATTATTACCTTGGGTACCTCCCTCGGTACCCCATATTACCCCCCCTAGGTATATAACAAGGCAGGAGCTGAAACTTGCTCCAATACCATCATTGTTTTATTGATACCATCAATGAACTCTTACTTTGGCAATGGTATTTTTTAAACATTCAATCGGTGTCCATTAATAAGTAAAGGAATGGCCTCTTCATCTATGGTTCTGATCTACACTGAACCAATATCATGACAATATCTATAACATAATGTCCTAGCCATCTTTTCCTCAACTTTCCCTTAAGGTATTTATATCTGGAATCATATAACAAGGCCCAATCACCTTCTTGAAATTTTTTATCCTTGACGTTTTTGTCATGCCACATCTTCCTCTGAAGTTGGGTTACCTCTGTGTGTAGGAGGGTGTGCATTTTGAAGTCATCTAAACCATTTAACTACAACAATCTCTATTTTTGTGCACTGCTGAGATCTAGATCTAGTTGGATTGCCATCCTTAGTGTGTTATACTCAAACTCAATGGATAGCAAGGCCTTTTTCCCATAGACCAGATCATAGGGTGTGAATCTAGTGGTGGTCTTCCAGGTGGGATTATAGGACCAGGTGGCCTCAATTAGTCTATCTGCCCAATCTTTCCTGTTGTTGTTAACAACTTTGGTCAAGATGCCCTTCAGCGCTCTGTTGGTCACCTCCACTTGTCCATTAGCTTGTGGGTGATAGGGAGTGGAGGTCCTATGCTTGATATTGTGCTGGCTAAGAAAGTCTTCAATCATGTTGGAGGTAAGATGGCTATCTTGATTAGTGACCAATTCTCTAGGGTACCCAAATTTGTAAAATAAATTCTCCCTTAAGAACTTAGCCACCTTCTCCTCTATTATTTTCCTTAATTTCCTTGGTTTCAGCCCACTTAGTCAGATAGTCAATTCACACAATAATGTATATTTTTTTCTTGGAAGGAGGATCAATAGGTCCAATGAAGTCCATGCCCCACCTGTCAAATGGCTCGAAAGTCACTTGAGGTTGTAGAGGCATTTCATCCCTTGGAGTAGGCTTTCCCATCCTTTGGCACCGATCACACTGACTAGTATATCTTTTCAGATCTTAATGAAGAGTGGGCCAATAATAGCTTGCTTCTAACACTTTGAATGTTGTCATCTTTGCTGCAAAGTGACCTCCATAAGGCCCATCATGACAGGTAATAAGGATTTCAAAGACTTCCTCCTCCCTGACATACCTTCTCAATATTTGATCAGGGCCAAGTTTGAAGAGATTGCCCCCAATCCAAGTGAAGGGGGTGATCTTCCTTATAATCTTTCTTTTCTCTTTGGAGGAAAAGTTTGGTGGGAACTGTGCAGATACCAAATATTTTTCTATGTCAGCAAACCATGGAGAGAGAACTGAAATGTTGAACAAGTGCTCATCCAGTAACTAGTCATCAACCATTCCCTCTTCACCTGCAGGCAAAGTTAATCTGGACAAAAAAATCTGCAACAACATTTTCCTTACCAGGCTTATCAACAATAGTTAGATCAAACTGATGTAATAAAAGAATCCATCTTATAATATTAGCATTCACATCGGGATTATTCATTAAATATTTTATTGCAACATGGTCAGTGTGGACAAATGTTTGATAGCCTGTAATATAATGCCTAAATTTGTTCAACGAATGCACAATAGATAGGATCTCCTTTTCGGTCATTATGTAGTTCAGTTCAGCCTTTGACAGATTCTTATTGATAAAGTGAATGGCATAAGGAAATTTTTCATCTATTTGACCTAGGGCTTCTCCTATGGCTTTGTGTGAAGCATCGACATGAATGTGAAAAGGAAGGGCCCAATTTGGGCCTCCGAGAATTGGGGCAGTGGTTAACTTGTTCTTCAAGATGTCCAAGGCCTCTTGTTTTGACCATATAAACTTAGAGTCCTTGGCCAAAAACCCAAATAAAGGAGAGGCCAACTTATTGAATTCCTATATGAACCTTGGGTAGTATCCAGCTAATCCTAGGAAACTTCTAACATCTCTCTGCTTTTGAGGAGGTGGGACCCTTTGGATGATAGCTATTTTGTTGGGGTCCACCTGGAGTCCTTATTGAGATATTGAATGACCCAACACAGTCGCCTCAGTCATTAAGAATTCACATTTCTTAGGACTGAGAGACAGGTTCATCTCAATTCATTTGTATAGTACCTTACCTAAGTTGGACAAAGCGTCCTCAAAATAAACCCTATAAGGTGTGAAATCATCCATATAGTTTTCTACCACATCATGGACCAACTGAGCAAAGATACTCAGGACTTCTCTCTGAAAAGTGGCAGGAGCATTGCATAGGCCAAAAGGAGGAACCCTATAGGAAAAAGTGCCCCAAGGACAAGTGAAGGTGGTTTTATCCTGGTCTTCCAGGCTAATCTGGATTTGGTTGTACCTACTGAATCCATCTAGGAAAGAGAAAAAAAATTCCATGCTAGGCCATCTTGCACTTGGTAAATGAAAGGTAGAGGGAAATGGTTCTTCTTTGTGGCTTTGTTCATCTCTCTATAATCAACACAAATCCTCCACTTATCATTTTTCTTGGGAACTAACACCAGAGGGGAGACTTGCTCATTGTCGGAGATAGGATAAATGAATCTTGCATCTAGCAATTTTTGTAGTTCTTCTTTTACTATATCTTTAAGAGTTGGATTCATCCTCCTTTGGGGTTGTCAGACTAGCTTGCAACCTTCCTTGATATAAATATGGTGAGTACACACTAAGGGATGTACTCCCTTCATTTATTTGTAACTCTAAGCAAAGGCATCCAGATGTTCCTCTAGCATGTTGCACAACTTCCCCTCTTGGAGAACAGAAAGAGATGGATTGATTTTTAAAGTTTTCTCAGGGCTGAAATCTATGGTTTTGACATAGAGAGGGTTGGAATTAGCCAAGTACATATCAATTCGATGGTTGTTCTGGGTTTCCTTTACTACTTCTTCTAGGGAACTATACAGGGAGTTGGACATTGGAGTAGGTGTTCAATCAAATTTTCTTCATCATGTTGTCCTCCTCTCATGGTTGTTTCTAAGGTATACAGTTGGGCAGTATAAAATTCATCCTCTTCCTCCTCTTCCAGCCATACAGTTAAATCATGTTCTAGAGATGGCTGAGCAGGAGGGTATATGACTAACTACTTGGACATATGCCCATTCTTGATGGTTATATTCCCAACTCTGCAACTTATGTAAGCATCGACAATGGCCAACCAAGGCCTCCCAAGCATGAGAGGGTAATCAGTAAGCTTAGCCTTAGGATGGAGAACTAGGAAATCTATAGGGTACTCCCAAGAGTCAATGGAGACCATCACATCCTCCATAAGAGTCAATGGAGTGGTCTGCAAGTTGCAGGACTGTTGTGGTCTTTCTCAATGAACCTTGGAGGTTGAGGTTGATCATGGTGTCATTTGTCATCACATTAATGGTAGCCCTAGGATAAATCAAAGTGTGTGGGACAATGGTTCCAATGATGTGCATATCTACTATAGGGCTTCCAGGGTCCAAATACTTTGGACATATTACCTACCCTAGCATTAAGTTAGAAAGTTGTCCAATGACATTAATGGTAGGGGCATCTCTTTTTCGCCTCTCTGGATGCTTGAAACACTTCTCCTTAATCAACTTGTTGTAAATATGTACATCCTTAATGGCTTGGAGAAGTGGAACCTTGACACATAGTTTTTTCAATTCTCCCAGAAGTTCAGTGTCTTCTAGGGTAGAATGGAGTGGTTAAGTTAATCTCTCAGGAAAGGGTGGATTTACTTTAAGAATTCTTTCCTCTATTTATTCTTCAACCTCCCTAGGTGGAGGTGGAGGTTTTTTATGTAAGAGAACTCTCCTAGATCTCAAGTTAATTTCCTGGATCTCCATAGCATAAGCTAGATATGATGTCTCTCCACTGTATACTTGTTGTGCCTGTTTGTTGTTTAGGCTTAGATTTAGCTGGGCAAGCATCTGGGTTTGTTTCGGTGGAGTAGAGTGTAAAAGTTGTGTTTGTTCAGGTGGTGAAGGAAATAAAGCTGGAACATTGTTCTATTGGGACCTCCATCCCTGGGGCAGTGCATTCCACTAAGGTTGTGGTAGAGCATATGATTGAAATGACTAGCTGGCTAGTTGGGAATGGTACTGAGATGCAAAGGACCAAGGAGGAGGTGTAGACCAATAAGGATGAGAAGGGGTCCCCAGGAAGGTATGGATGTGGTCTGGTTGGGGTTATAATATGCATGGGATGACCCTTACATTCCCTACTAGTATGGCCTAGGCCCATGTGGTCTCCTTTGGTTTATGTAACAGAGTTGCTCAGTGACCCCTTCAGCTCCTTGATATACAGCTTTGAGCCTAGGAAAATAAGGGCACTTGTCTGTGGAGTGGTTTTCTTCACAGACTGAGAAAATTTCAATAGAATTAAATGTACATTCATTCCTAGGGTGCCTCTTGGTGCATCTAGGACAGAAAATGGCCAAGGCTCTGTCTACTTCCTCCTGCGCTCTCCTAATCTTCATCGTGTCCATCGATAAGGCAAGGGTTTGTAGCATCTCACACTTGAAATATTCAAACATGTTTATAATTTCACCCTTGATGGATGAATTGGAAGAGGATGTACTGACCATAGGTTGACTTCCCCTACATTTTTTCCTAGCTTCCCTAGAATGGTTTATGAAGACAATCTTGATATCCTCATAGGGTAATTGGTATATATCTCCTCTTGCTAACAAGTTTAGGGTATCCAAAAGGTATTCCCTTACTCCTCTAAGTAGGACCAGCTTCAGTGACTCAGTGTCAAGTGTGCACCTGGCCCAATGTAACTAAGCTAGAACCTTTCTTCATAATCCTCTAGGGATTCATCATTACCTAAGATCATCCTAAAAATTTCTTCTTTAGTATCCTTAGACCTACAGTAGTATCGATAATTATTGTTGAAGGCTTGCTTCATTTGAGCCCAAGTTGTGATGCTATCCCCAGGTAAACCCATGAACCAACGCAGAGCTACATTCTTGAGGGTAGATGGAAATAGTTTCAACTTCTACTCATAATCTGTATAGTCATAGGTTCGGCATATAAAAAAAAAACTCAAATAGGAAAGTGTCGGGGTCTTTTGTGGTCAAGCCATGGAAATGAGGAAGGGTAGACGGGCTTATATTTTTCATCTTAGTGTCCCCATTGGTTTCCCTGATGGGTAAGGCACCCTCAACTTTCTCACTACTCCCTCTCTCATTTCTGTTTTCAACCATTGGCTTGGTAAGAATAGGTTCTTCTTCTTCTTCCCCTGTAGGTTCTTCAAATATTTCTGGTTGCTCACCTAAGGGTTCCTCCAATTCACAACCACCGAAGAAGAGGGAAGGTTGGCTATTGGATGCAGTGGGGGTATTTGGAAAAAAATTCCCTACATTATCCCTATTCCTACGAGGCATGAAAGAAAAAAAATTTGGTTTGGTTTTGTGTTTTTTTTCAAATTTTGAAAGTGCTTTGTAGAACTAAAATTGCAGATTGAATGAAAACTACTAACTGAATGAAAAACTAATTGTTGAATTGAAATCTAACTTGAAAAATTAAAATTGTAGACTGAATGAGAACAACTGACTCAATGAAAAGATTAACTATAATCTTGAAATCTAACTTGCATAATGGAAAGTGTTAGTGTCAGTATTTGCATCCTACCATCAGTGATCAAAAATCCTCTTTTCATATCATTTTAGGGGGTCGATTCAGAATTTTTTTATCATTCCACTAGGTCATGCAAAAAATTAGTCATTGATGGTAGTCCTAGTCCAAAAAACATCACTCTTCCCTAAATGTGATTACTTGCTGGCATAGTTTCATATCTTGTTGATTGTACATCATCCATAAAGTTATTTTTATCATGCCATTTGTATCAGTCATCTTGAAATTCAACCCTTCAAGGTCTCATTAGGTCTTTAGGGTTTTTCAAGGTTTCATTAGGTAATTAGGGTTCCCAGGTTCCATTCCATTGCATAAGACCAACAAGTAAAGGGTGATCAAATAACATCCCTTCACCATGTGAAGATGATTTGTAAAGAGAAATGCTTATTTCATTATGTAACTGTAATAATTTCACCATCCCAAGATGTTAACTCGGTGTTCTAAAAATGTCAGACCATCAAAAGATCAATTTTTCTAAGGAAATTGTCAAGTGAAACGATAAAGTTTCAAAGGGTTAAGTGCATGCCAAAGGGAGTTGTTTTTTCTAAGGGTGTCCAAATCATCATTTTCCACAAGCACTAAACCCTAATTTCCTCACCCATTGAGCTAGGGTTGGCTATGAAATCAGAGACATCTAAGTATATGAATAATAAGGTATGTCACTTCAATTAGTATGAGGCCATTCCAACTCATACACATCATGTCTCCATCATTATTTAATAAGTCATTCCAAGGGACAAATCATTTTCCACACATAGGGTCGGTTTTTCTTCAAACTATGTTTTAGACCAAACAGGGAAGAATTTGGAAAATGTGAAAGAGGTTTTTTTCCACAATATTCCAAGGAATAAAAATGCCCTTCACTTTTTACACAGGTGTCATGGTTTTAGAGAAATGTCAAAAATACAGTTTCCTCGAGAGAGTTGATGCACTTTTGGAGTGACCTTGGGAAAATCACGGTTTCTCCTAGCTAGTTTGACCAAATGACTTTCTTGATGAGTCCAATGATAACTGGATACAAAGATATTTCCAATGAGCTATCATGAGCTCAATTTGGAGTTAAGGAAGACCTTCAAAAGTTGATTGCAACATCACTCTGCATTTTGGCAGCCTCATTCTGCACATTTTGAATAGTCTTAGGAGATTGGTCTTTTGACAAAGAAAATGAGATCCTAATTGAAAAATTAAAGATTTGTGGAAAGTCGACTTGAATTCTTTTCCAATGAGCTATCATGGGCTCAATTTGGATGCTCGGAAGTCTCCTAAAAGGGACCTGAAAGTGGTGTTGCGCTTTTGACAGTTTTTGCTTACAATTGCTATTCTTCTAGTTTTTTATTGTAATCATGGATTCTCTCTCATGGTGGATGATTTACCATTGTAAATGATGAATTGGCATGTAATTATGATAGATAAATGGTGATAGAGGTTAGATTCATTGCTTTAGGAGTTAGTTTGATCTCAAATGAATCATTTTTTCACTTTTAGAGGCAAGTTGTTGATGATGCCTATATTCTTGTTTCTTGTTCAATATTAGTTAGATTAGCTCCTCATCTTAGGGATTCGACCCATGAGGATGGGAGGAGGTTGGAATCATGTCTATATATTCTTATTATTTCTCTTTGTAAAGGGTTGGACTCAGTTCGATGCTCAAACCTTGATTGTACACCTTTTGTAGGTAGTTTGGAAAGAGATTAATAAGAATTACAGCTACTTTTATGGGATCCATGTGGTATGAGTTTTAGTATAGTTTTTCCTTTTGTAATATTATGTTAATGTGTTTTGTATGCTTCTTTAACCATTCCATTTCTTCTAGTTGAATGTTTTCAAGTTGATAGGAGAAATTCATTGCATCAGTGCTTTGCCTTGGGAAACCATTCACCATTTCATGTTTTCTGCAATCTAAGAAGGATCCATGGTTTTCACATGCCCTTCTTAGTTTCTCACCAGTCTAAAACATCTCATCCCATCAAGCCCTTGAGTGCTAAATCCTATGCCTACCTTGCCCCATTGAACACCCTGCAATTCTGACTTAGTTCCCTAGAACTAAATTGTCCAACTCCTCCTTATCTGGCAAAACCCCTTCAAAATCGAATCAAAATTTCGTGCTACTATACCTAGCCTAAAATCCTTTTCGTGATCCAGTCATCTTGTTTGAGATCCTTACGGATAGAGCCCTCTCCCGGCCTAGTAGGGCTAGCTACCTGGCTAAGCATGGTTTGTGGTTACCCTGGCATTGCCTTCCTTCAGCCTGAGGTTCAATCTAGGTGATAGCATAGTGGTGACCATACTGGGGACGTAGTTTTATGTTCCTCAGCAAAATGTATTAAGTTCATATCTAGATCTAATTGTTGATGGTGAACAATGATCAAACACTGGAAGGCTGAAATCATTCACCTCGTGACTCTAAATCAGTTTCGATATGACAACATCACTGCTGAGAGACATGTACTCAATTTCGAGTCTTTTCTTGACCTTTTTGAAATCGATGAAGAGGATGTCAGTATTAGGATTTTTGCTCTTTCTTTGCAAGGCAAAGTAAAGAGGTTGTTTAAAACCCTGCCTGATGCGAGCATCTCATATTTCCAGCAGTTTGTCAAAGTCTTCCTCGACAAGTGGGTGGTCATATAGAACCCTTTCTTGATTCTAGAAGAGTATAACCAGCTGAAAAAACTACCAAGGGAGACAATATAATAGTTTTTTTCCAGGTTTAACCAAGTCTATTTTTTGATGCCTGCTAATCTAAGACCTCCTCCTGGATCTGCTCTCTTACACTATCTAGAAGCCTTTGATCCGGAAATGGAGTTTCAGTTGAGAGAAAGGAACCTTGCAACACTTGAAGAGATGCAAAATAGTGCAGTAGATGTAGAGGCTAATTTGTTGATCAGAAGGGCAAAATTAAAGGAAGAAAATATGAAGAACATAGATCCAGATGAATTGACATCTTTAGAGGTGAAGATCAACATTTTGGTAAGTGAAGTGGAAGAGGTGATGCAAACTATTACCACAAGGAATGAGTATGATGTTCAAGACCATGGCTCGTTGATTGAAGAAGAACAAGTGGTTGATCCAAAACATTTTCTTTCTTATCCCAGTTTTCATAGATTTGATAATGATTGTTTTATAGATCAACTTGCAGAAGAGAGATCTGTTGATCTGACATGTATGCTTGATGATGTGTTTTATACTGATGATTTTCCTAAGTTTGATTAGTATGATGATGATTATGTTCTCCAAAAACAACCTAGTCTTGCAGACGAATTAACAGCTGGTTTGTGGAAGGAGGAAGTTCACTTTCTACAGCTCAAATACAGTGATCAACCATTTCATATCAGCTATGGAAGTGAGGAGGAAAGTGCAGAAAATTTTGAAGTGAAGGATCTTTGCCTCCTTTTTTTACTTCATTTTAGTTCATCAGAGACAACTTTCGTGCAATCAGAAATCAACCGTTGATAAGTTTTGATCTAGACCATCTAGAGGGCAATAAAATCCTTGTTCAAGACTTCTCTTATCTAGATTTCCAGCCCTCAAATGCCATTGAATGTCAAGTTGTAGATGAAGACTTGGAAGCTGGAACATACGATCAAATGATGCAAGATGATTTTGTACCATTATGTTTTGAATCATTTCAGTTTTTGAAGGGAATTTTGCATAGTCTGTCTTCAATAACGGATGAGCATCCTATAGAAAATCATACAATCTCACTGGAAACAATAGAAAATGGGTTGCAACAGTCTTTTCAATTTTTTCATGATCCAATAGCTGATGTGTCGAATGATGTTTGTAGTCAAAGTCTTTCTCCATTAGCTAACTTTGAGCTTGAAAAAGGTTTTGATACAAACTTGATTCGGCGGGTGGTTTCTTTGTCATTTTCAGCAGGAGTCTCTTCACAAAGCTCAGATGAAAGTTTGCATTCATGGTATGAGAAGAAGCAAAGTAATCCATTGGATGGGCTAAGTCCCAATGCACATGAATTTCAAGATCCTTATACTATTTTTGGAGTCAGATAGAGAATCCATATTATTCAACTTGGGAAAATTTGGATCTATTTACAAGTTTTCATGGGAGTTGCATTTCAGTATTTCTCTCTTCTTTCTCATAAACAAGCACTTGCAGAGAATTCAAACAATAGCCAAAATTCTTACTTGGTTGCATTGGTTGTTTCATTTCACTTAATCAGGTGATGAGTGGAACAGTTAGAGGAAGTTTTATTCAATAAGCTCCATTTTGAGCATCTCTTCTAGTTTGTCAGTTGTGTTTTAGTATTGAGTCAGATTTTAGTTGAGTAAAAGTCAGTTTGTGTCGTCAAGTCATCAATTTTCAATCATGCATTTCAATTTAATTTTTTGACCATATTAGCCTAGGCACTTGGTCTACGGTATTCTTGACACCTCCAAGGAGCTGCCATCCCCAATAAGGCCGATGTTAGTGTCAGTATTTGCATCCTACCATCAGTGATCAAAAATCCTCTTTTCATATCATTTTTGTTGGATGTGGAGCATGATTGTCCAGAGGTCTTTGTTTCAGCCGGATGTATACCCCAGGAATTTTGTACACCCCTCCACATAGGGGGGTGTGGGGGGGACTTGTCCACCCCCCCCCCCCCCC
>APFE030737534.1:46024-66074 GCA_000404065.3 Pinus taeda
TTTTTCAAGGTTTCATTAGGTCATTAGGGTTGCCAAGGCTCCATTCCATTGCATAATAGCAGTAAGTAAAGGGTGATCAAATAACATCCCTTCACCATGTGAAGATGATTTGTAAAGAGAAATGCTTATTTCATTATGTAATTGTAATAATTTCACCATCCCAAGTTGTTAACTCGGTGTTCTAAAGATGCCAAACCATGAAAAGATCAATTTTTCAAAGGAAATAGTCAAGTGAAAGGGTAAAGTTTCAAAGGGTTAAGTGCATGCCAAAGGGAGTTATTTTTTCCAAGGGTGTCCAAATCATCATTTTCCACAAGCACTAAAACCTATTTTCCTCACCCATTGAGCTAGCGTTGGCTATGAAATTAGAGACATCTGAGTATATGAAGCATAAGGGAGGTCATTTAAACGATTATGAGGCTATTCCAACTCATACACATCATGTCTCCATCATTTTTTAATAAGTCATTCCAAGGGACAAATCATTTGCCACACATAGGGCCAGTTTTTCTTCAAACTATGTTTTAGACCAAACAAGGAAGAATTTGGGAAACATGAGAGAGGTGTTTGTCCACAATATTCCAAGGAATAAAAACATCCTTCATTGTTTACACATGTGTCATGGTTATAGAGAAATTTCAAAAATACATTTGCCTCAAGAAAGTTGATGCACTTTTGGAGTGACCTTGGGAAAATCAAGCTTTCTCCTTGCTGGAGTGACCAAAAGACTTTCTTGATGAGTCAGATGATAACTAGACATAGATAGATTTCCAATAAGCTATCATGTGCTCAATTTGGAGTTGAGGAAGACCTTGAAAATTTGATTGCAACATCACTCTGCATTCTGGCACCCTCATTCTGCACATTTTGACCAGTCTTGGGAGATTGGGCTTTTGACAGAGAAAATGAGCTCCAAATTGAAAAATTCAAGATGTTTTGGAAAGTAGACTTGAATAAATTTCCAATGAGATATCATGGTCTCAATTTGGATCCTGGGAAGGCCTCCAAAAGGGACCTGAAAGTGGCACTGCACTTTTCACAGTTTTTGCTAAGGGTTGCTATTCTTCGAGTTTTTTAACTGTAATCATCGATTCTATCTCATGGTGGATGATTTACCATTGTAAATGATGACTTGGCATGTAATTATGATAGATAAATGGTGATAGAGGGTATATTCATTGCTTTAGGAGTTATTTTGAGCTCAAATGATCATTTTTTCACATTTAGAGGCAAGTTGTTAATGATGCCTATATTCTTGTTTCTTATTCAGTATTAGTTAGATTAGCTCCTCATCTTAGGGATTCGACCCCTGAGGATGGGAGGAGGTTGAAATAATGTCTATCTCTTCTTCTTATTTCTCTTTATAAAGGTTTGGACTCAGTTGGATGCTCAGTCCTTGATTGTACACCTTTTGTAAGCAGTTTGGTAGGAGATTATTGCGGTTATTTTTATGGGATCCATGTGGTATGAGTTTTAGTACATTCTTTCCTTCTGTAATCATATTTTAATGTGTTTTTTATGCTTCTTTAACCATTTCATTTCTTCTAGTTGAATGTTTTCAAGTTGATAGGTTGAATTCATTGCATCAGTGCTCTGCCTTGGGAAACCATTCACCATTTCATGTTTTCTGCAGTCTAAGAAGGATCCATGTTTTCACATGCCCTTCTTAGTTTCTCACCAATCTAAAACATCTCTTCCCATCAAGCCCTTGAGTGTTAAAGCCTATGCCTACCTTGCCCCATTGAACAACCTACAATTTTGACCTAGTTCCCTGGACCTAAACTATCCAGCTCCTCCTGATCCGGCAAAACCCCTTTAAAATCCAATCAAAATTTTGTGCTACTATACCTATTCTAAAATATTTTGCCTGATCCATTCATCTTGGCTGAGATCCTTATGGAGAGAGCCCTATCCCGGCCTAGTAGGGCTAGCTACTTGGCTAAGCGTGGTTTGTGGTTACCCTAGCATTGCCTTCCTTCAACCTGAGGTTCAATCCAGGTGATAACAGAAAGGAAAGCAAAGAATGCAGAATGAAAAGCAAACTAAATTAATTTTGCAGAAATGAAAGTAATGGAAGAATAGTAGAACCGAGAAGTAGAATAAAGAAATTAGTAATCACATATTACTTAGACACCTCCCCGGCAATGGCGTCAAAAAGTTATGAGCACCAATATTGTAGCAAAAATGCTGCAACTCCTGGAGATACCAAATTTGCTTTATCAACCCGGGGTTTATACAAACTTGGAGGTGGTAGTGCTATATACACAACTAAAAGTGATGGTTTTTCCTTTTGGCACTGTTCAGCTAGCGAGAGACCATTAGGGTTTGCAAGCCAGACTTCTATGGATTCAAAAGAAGCTTGGGTCCTTGATGAAAGAAATATAAATCTACCCTAAGAAAGAGTTGATCGACTGCAATAATGAAAAAGAACGAAATTCAATGCTAAGGCACACCATTTCCTAATTAACTTCTAAGAGCTATACTTTACACTGATTCTAAATCAACATGAACAAAATGCTACTATCCTAAGAATGGAAGTTAAAAATATCAAACAACATTGTTATGCATGTAAAGGACTGTAATAAACCTGTTTTGTCTTTTTATGCTTTTCATGAAGAATCAAGTGTGCAAACTAATCTCTTTTGATGATGTGGTAGGTCGTTTAGGAAGGTTCAGGACATGGTTGGAAGGTTTTAGGGACCCTTGGGTGGCCTTGGGAGGCTTCCTAGAGGTTTTCCCTCAATTTGGACTCAAAACAAACCACTACAGGAAAACCTATAGGATGTACTAGAAACCTACAGGATTCCCTGTATTTCTACATGATGTAATAGCGAGAAAAATGATGGGTGTTGGAGGTGATGGAAAGCTTAGGGAAGGTGGTTTATGGGTGGAATGGAGTGAGAAGAGGCCTAGGATCACTCAAAACCCAAAACCAAGTTTAGGCAATGGTTGGATTCGCTCAAAATGCTTAAGGGAATTTCTATGTAAAATGATGAAATTGGTGGATGTTTTGATGAAAACAAGGAATGCCTATGGGTGAATGAAGTTGGAAGTTGGTTTCTTGCTATGAGATCTTTGCCTACTTCTAAAGTGCCCGCTCTGCATCAAACTTGTGTAATTTCGAAAAAGTCATGTAAACAAGAAGAATTATCATGAACTAGAAAAGCAGAATTTAATGAACTAATTGTGTACCTTATGCATGAAGAAATTGATGAATAACATGGAATCATGGATCAGATCTACTGCAAGGATGAAGATAGAAAATATGGCATTGAAATCCTACTTTTCAAAACTAGTCAAATTCTAGTTTAAGTGCAGCAAATTCTAAATATCATGAAAGAAATAAAAATTTGTCTTTTTGGCTGCATGTGGATCTTTTCCTCAAATCAAGATCTCGAAAGGAAGAAGTGAGGCCAAGACACCTACTGACATATTTTAGAGCCTCTTTTATCCCTTCTAACCTGTTACTGAAGTAAGGCAAAAATGGAAGAAAACTAATAAATAATTAATCAAATCTACACTACCTATAATGAAATACTTCTAACAACAATTTAATCATGAATATATGAAACTAATCTAAGTATAAAGATACAAGAAGAGAAGCATTTTCTACTAGGGTTGGGCCCTAATCCAAGAGCTTCAGCCCTCCGAGTTAACTCAGTACTGAATCAAGAACAAACTCATTCTTATTACCAAAATAGAAAATTACATCAACAAGTCTGGAGCTCGAAAATAGCAAGAGTTTTACAACAATAATTTGAATCCTAATGAGGCTCTAGGCCTCTCTACTTATACAACTAAATTCTCCAATGACTTCCTTAAATTTATGGAGGCTCAGCTCCCAAACTCGAGATGAACTACTCTTTTTCTATCACTTGCTCGGTTTCCTTCTAATCTTCATGGCTTGGCTGCTTGCACTCCGAGCTGGTGGGATTAATGAAGGAATATTCGAATGGGGAAGGAGTAAATGAGGAGGATTTACCTCCTACAATCTCTCTCCCTTGTCCCTTTTGAGTTTCAAACCTTAGTCTTTTCCAAAATTCCTTGATTTTCTCTTCCAAACCTGCATTTAATGCATATTAGTCCACTAGGCATAATATCTCAATTTAACTCATCTCATTAAACAAAATATAATCAAAACATGTAATATGTTGTGAGAAAATTTGGTTTGACTAATCTAGGAGGTCAGTTAAGGCCCATATAATTACCCAATGACAAGGCTCATCAGTTTTCACCTTGGGATCTTTTCATATTATTTTTTCCTTTTGTTTTGCTTACTTTTGTAATTTGTTTTACTACTCTTGGGCTGCCTCACAGATATTTTCAACCCTAGGGTTGGCCTTAGATTCCTGATGGAGGTTTTCATCTAGGCTCTTTATTTTTCTTCCTTTTCTCTTTTTTCTTAGAATATTTGTGGAATGAGGGTTGTGAGCCTCCCAATAATATTCAATTATTTGTCGATTGAACTAATAAAATCTTCCTTGAACAAAGTCCCTTTATACAACTTCAACCTGTAACCATTGATAAGAAAGGGAATTCCTTCCTCATCAATTGTTCTAATTTGGACAGACCCATTCTCATGGCATATTTATACTAGATAGGGACCCAACCACATTGCCATTAAATTTCACTTGAAATCCCTGAATCTGGAATAATGCAGTAGGGCCCAATCACTTTCCTGAAAAATCTCTTCCCTAATGTGTTTTTCATGCCAAATATTCCTTTGTAGCTAGATTACCTCAGTGTGCACGAGAGCTTGCAGCCTAAATTCATCTAAATCATTGAGTTGGAGTAGCCTCTCTTGTTTTGTTACAATGAAGTCCAAATCTAGCTGAGCTTCCAGCCTTAAGGTGTTGTATTCAAATTCAATGGATAACAAGGCCTTCTTCCCATAAACTAGTTCAAATCGAGTAAATCCAGTGATGGTATTCCAAGTTGTGTCGTAGGCCCAAGTGGCTTATAAAAGTTTGTCTTCCCAATATTTTTTGTTGCTACTAACACCCTTAGTTATAATTTTCTCCAATGCTTTGTTTGTGACCTCCACTTTCCTATTTTCCTAAGGGTAATAGGCACTGGATGTCCTGTGCTTTGTTTTGCCTCATGAGATATTTCATCATATTTAATGTGAATTACACCCCTTGATCAATGATTAACTATCTTGGAAAATAAAAATTGTAGAAGATGTTCTGTCTCAGAAAATCAACCACCATTTTCTCAGTTGTTTCCTTTACTTCCTTTGTTTCAGCCCATTTAGTGAGCTAATAAGTTTATAGAATGATATAATTCTTTTGTCCTGATGGGGGATCAATGGGACCAATTAAATCCATGCCCCACTTCTCAAATGGATCTAGTGTCACTTGAGGTTGTAAGGGAATTTCATCCTTAGGTTTGGCCTTACCCATCCTTTGGCATTGACCACACCTGGTGGTGTACCTCCTTGCATCCTCATGCAAAGTGGGCTAGTAGTAACCTACTTGTAAAAAATTGAAGGTTATCCTTTTAGCAACAAAGTGGCCTACACAAGGTCCATCATGGCATGTTGAGAGGATGTCAAATACCTCGTATTCCCTCACACATCTCCTTAGGATCTGATCTGGGACTAATCTGAAAATATTTCCCCCAATCCAAGTGAATGGGGCACTCTTCCTAACAATCTTGATTTTCTCCTTGGAGGATAAACTAGGAGAGAACCTACCAGCAACCAAGTAGTTGGATATATTATAAAACTAAGGAGAAAGCACTGAGATAGAAATGATATGTTCATCAAGAATTTGATCATCTACCATTTCTTCATTTTTTCATGTAAGGTTAGTCTTGACAATAAATATACAACCACATTCTCTTTCCCTATTTTTTCAATAATAGTCAAATCAAATTCTTGAAATAATAGCAACTGTCTAATTATCCTAACATTGACATCATCTTTATTCATTAAATACTTAATGTCCACATTATCAGTGTGCACAAAAGTTTGATAACCATTAATGTGATACCTAAACTTGTTCAAGGTATGTACCAAAACCAGGAGTTCCTTTTCAATGACTATATAATTTAACTCAACTTTAGAAAGGTTCTTACTGAAGAAATAGATAGTATAGGGAAATGTTTCTTCCACTTGTCCTATAGTAGCCCCCACATCTTTATCCGATGCAGTTGTATATATATGGAAAGGTAATGCCCAATTGGGGACCATAAGAATGGGTTTAGTGGTCATATTTTCTTTTAGCACTTCAAAGGCTTCTTGACAATTTTTTATTCAAAAAAACTCTGAATCTTTAGCCACTAGTCCAAAAAAATGTGAAGCCAGTTTACTAAAGTCTTTAATGAACCTTCTATAATACCCAACTAATATAAAGAAACTCTATACATTTCTTTGTTTTGAGGGATAGGGACCCTTTTAATGATGGAAATTTTGTTTGGGGCAACTTGCATCCCATCCTTGGATACAGAATGGACAAGCACAATCCCTGTATTCATAAAAAAATCACACTTCTCAAGGCTCAATGAAACATTCATTTCAATGCATTTCTTTAATACTTTGCATAGATTAGAAAGAGCTTCCTAGAAGTCACATTCATAAGGAGTGAATTCATCCATGTATATCGCAACAATGTCAGGAACAAGCTCAACAAAGATACTTAGAACTTCCCTCTAGAAGGTAGTAGGGACATTGCACAGACTAGATGGAAGGACCCTATAGGAAAAGGTACCCCAAGGGAATGTTAATGTATTCTTCTCTTTGTCTTCAGGGATGATATGTAATTGGTTGTACCCATTAGATCCATCCATGAAGGAATAATTTCTTCCCTACAAGACCATCTAGGACTTAGTCAATGAAGGGAAAATGGAATTTGTCCTTCTTTGTAGCCTTGTTAGTTTCTCGGTAGTCAACATAGATCCTCCACTTTGCGTTTTTAATGGGGACTAAAATTAGAGGGGACATCCACTCACTATCTAAAATTGGGTATAAGAACCCTGCATCAAGTATATTTTTTAATTCCTCTTTCACAATGTCCTTAAGATTTGGGTTCATCCTTATCTAGGGTTGGCGCATAAGATTTCATCCCTCTTTTGTGTATACATGATAAGTACATAATGAGGGATGCACACCCTTCATCTCCTTATAATCCCAAGCAAAATCCTCCAGGTATTACCTTAACACACTACATAATTTTTCTTCCTGGTCGGTTGAGAGAGGGGGGTTTATTTTTAGAGTTATGGATGGGCTAATTTCCAAAAACTTAGTATGTTCTAGGCCAAAGTTAGTAGAGCACAAATTAGTACAAGGAATACCTTCAAGTTCCCTTATTAGTTCATCCACTGGCATGGTGGTGGGAGGATAATTTTGTAGGATATGGTCAATAAGGCATCTTTATCAAGCAACCCCCCCCCCCCCCCCCCCCCCCCCCCTCCCCCCATAAGAGTGTCCATTATGCAGACTAGGTAAGGGGTTGTCTAATAAAATTCTTACTCTTCCTGATTGTCTAACCACAAGGGAAATTCATGCTCAATGGAAGGTTGGGCAGGAGGATACAACACAAGTTATTTTGAAAGATGCCCATTTTTTATGGCTATGTTCCCATCCCTACAAATAATGTAGGCATCAGCAGTGGCTAACCAATGTCTTCCTAGGATGAGAGGATAGCCATTAAACTTGGTTTTGGGTTGGAGGAAAAGGAAATTCTTGGGATAATCCCAAGAGTCAATGGAGACAATTACATCCTTAACAGCTCCCTCAAGAGATATTATGGATCTATCAGTAAGATAAAGCATTGTAGTGGTCTTTCTCAATGCCCCATTGAGGTTGAGATTCAGAATGGTTTCCCTAGTCACGACATTGATTGCAGCTCCAAGGTCACTCAAGGTATTAGGGACCATAATGCCATTAATGTGCACATCCACTACTGGGCTACCAGGATCCAAGCACTTTGGGGAGATCACCCTCCCAAGCATCAAACCAAATAGGTATCCAACAACATTGATAGTGGGGGTATCACTTCTACTTCTCCCTAGCCTTTCGAAACATTCTTCCTTGATAATATTGTTTTAAATGGGAACATCCTTGATGGCCTATAGAAGGGGTATTTTGACACACAATTTATTCAATTCCCCCAGAAGGTTAGCCTCTTTTGGGGTGTGTAATTTAGGGTGAACCAATCTGACGCAGGGTTACCCCTGCTTTACCCACAATTTCAATGGATTATGCATAATTCTTGTCTGTCCCAGGAATTTTAACTCACCAAGGAGTCAAAATCTTCACCCATCAATGGTTAAGGCCCTAATAATCAACCCTCTGTGGAATAATTCATAAAAAACCATCATATCCTAACTCCTAAGCAATATCCACTTAACGGAACTTTTAATCACCCCTTATCCTTCATCTTTGACTTTATTAAAGCCCTTCTCTTAAATCCTTCCTATCGGAATATTATACCATATCAATCCTTCATATTGGCGTTATTTCATTATAACCCTTCCAAACCTTCGATCATTCATTATCGGGTTCATACAACCCTTATAACCCTTCATTAAATCTTAGTCCCGCATATATAACCAAACCCCACGTTTTCCTTTGGTTAATTTAGATTTAATCATAAAACCTTTATATTCCGCTTATTTCTATTATAATTTTTATATAATAGAAATACTCTATAAGAATACCTTTTCCGCTCAAAATACAGGCTTGCACATTTAACGAGGCATCACTTTATCGCAATCGGGTTCGCTCCTCCATGGGTCACATTACACAAACCTCCTTTGTATCCGATATGTGATTATATTCCAGATCTCAAAATTATTAAATGCCACCATTATAACTCTGTCAAGTCCACTCCTTTAGGCCTTTCTTTCAGCACTCCACCGATCTCTGTCCACCTCCAATCACCGATCAAACCTTTATCACTATCAGCGCATTGGTGTTTCATAATCACCAACCTTTGACCTCTGTCTAATGTGATTGCAATTGGATTGCAACCGTTGATCAGGTTCTCGATCCAACGGTTGATATCTCTTCCCGATGCAAAGTTTCCTTGCGTTCCTCTATCGTTGATATGCACTTAACAAATCCAACATTCCACAATTATTTCGGGACAGCAACAAGCCCAACAATTAACACCGTTTCGGACCCAATGAGATTTATCAACTCCCAACTTAATAAAGTTCAGGTCTACGCCTCTTGGTTTTCGTTCCGTTAACTTCCACCCGATGACTGTAGATGTTATATCATTGATGGCTGCGATGCTACGTTGCGAAATTTAATTATGGTCGTTGATCACCAAGATCCAATGGCTACGGATCGTCAATGCTCCATTTCTTCTACCCTTCTATTTACTTGGTTTTTTGCCATCTCTTCAAGGTTTCTGTGGCTTTCCAGATTTTCTAAAGGTTTTCCTTTCACCCTCAATCACTTCCTCTTGAGCTCTACTTCGTGATTTCTTTTACCACTATCCCTTTTGGCCTCTAATTTGTCCTTCGAATGGTTCAAAGATCCATACAATCCTCTGTCATGCTCTCTTCTTCTCTCTGTGTTTCGCCATGGCTCCGCCTGCATATAATTATTACACAGAACTCTAATTCATATTGAATTTATCATTCAATAACTCGAACACACATTTATATAGATTCTAATCACTCTCTATATATATAAATACAAACAGATAATTACAGATTGAGACTCTATCTCTCGAGCCTGATTTTCTAATATCAGTGGCCTTTATTTACATTCTGCCCGTAGTCTCAAAGCCACACTCTAGCTATCTATCTAGCCTCTCTAAAACATCTAACTCATGTCTCTACCTTCTAGGCTTACATTTATACAAAGGGATTCTAAAACCAATTCTAGTTTAGATCCATGAATTCCTAAAACTCTTCCTTGTTCCTAAAACTCCTCTCTAATCCCTAAATTCATGAACTAACTCCTAATCTAAGATTTACAATCAATTCTCAAATCCCTCAATCTCTCAACTATCCTAAATCTCTCATGTTCTCCTATATTCGAGAACATTTACAAATATGCCTCACAATATTCATTTAATTCCCTATTCTAGCTTCTCTCATTAAAATCACTCAAAACATTAATAATTACATTTAGTTCACTCTTAGGAAACCAACTTCCTTGAAAACACAATACCCATATGTCTACTAAAATATAATGAGTTTTTCTTAGGTTGGATGCTCCTACATCACAACATTTCAGGATAAGGGGGTACGTTGGCTTGAGGGGAAGTCTCTTCCTTCGACTCTTGAATCTCACTAGGTGGAGATTGTGGGTGATTTTCTGGGAGCACCTTGCTAGACCAAAAGTCAATCTCTTGTATTTCCATAGAATAAGTAGGATATGATGTCTCCCCACTATAAACCTATTATGCTTTCTTATTTTTTGGGTTTGGATTGGGTTGAGCAGACATTTGAGGTTGCTTAGGTGGATTATGGTGAGGAATTTGTGGTTGACGTTGAGGTGGAGATAGTAAAGAAAGAGGTCAGGTTTTTTGGGGCCTCCACCTTGATGAGGGGTTGCCTCATTGGAAATGTTGGGGTGGATATGGCTAAAAAGGAGGGTTGATAGGTTGAGGAGGATATTGAGGAGCATAAGGCCAAGGAGGAGGTGTGGACCATGATGAATGAGTTGAAGGGTACTAAGGATGAAAAGATGCATTCTTATTTGGATTGTAATGAGGATAGTGTGCACCTTACATGCCCTGTTGATATGACCGAGGGCCTTGAGGCCTCCTTTGGTTAATGAAATAGATTTTCTTAGAACCACCTTCTACCCCTTGGTATATGGCCTTTAGGCCTAGCAGAGAGGGACATTTGTCTGTTGCATGGTTTTGTTCACAGACTGAGTAGACTTTTATGATATTCAATGGGCACTCGTTCCTAGGATGCATCTTAGTGCATATAGGGAAGAATATAAGTAGTGCACTTTCTACTTCCTCTTGCCTCCTTTTGATTTTCATAATATCCATTTGCAGGGAAAAGGTATGCAAAATTTCACTCTTGAAATCCTCCATAACGCTTCATATCTCATGCTTAATGGTTGTTGTAGAGGGAGAGGAACTAACCAAGATTTGGCTAGACCTACCCTTTTTCCTAGTAGCCATAGAGTGATTCCTAAATATAGTTTTGATATCATCATAAGGCAATTGGTAGATATCTCCTCTAAGTAACATGTTGACGGATTCCATTACATCCTCCTTGATCACTCAAAGAAGAACTAGCTTGAGTGACTCGGGATCAAGGGTATAGTTATCCCTCCTATAATTGAGTTGGAATCACTTATCATAGTCCTCTAAGGATTCATCAGGTCCAAGGGTCATCCTAAATATCTCCTACTTTGTGGCTTTGGACCTACAATAATCCATGTACTTGTCATTAAATGCTTGTTGCATTTGGTCCTAGGTAGTAATGTTGTCTCCAGGGATATTCATAAACCAACACAAGGCTTCATCTTTGAGGGTATATGGAAACAACTTCAACTTGTGTTCATCAAAGGCATAGTCATAGGTCCTACAGACAACAACAAACTCAAACATCAAGGTGCCAGGGTCCTCAGGGGTTAGGCCGTGGAAATGTTGAAGGGTAGCAGGGATTATATTCTTCATTCTAGCCTCTCAATTAGTTTACTTCATAGGGAAAATCTCATTGTTCTTTTTCTCAGTCATATTTGGGTAGGTGAGATAGGTTCTTCTTCCCCTATGGGTTCCTTAAAAGTTTCAGGTTGCTCACCTAGAGGGTGTTCTAACTCCCCTGTAGTCAGAGGGGGAAGTTCACATTCACTAAACAAGAATGAAGGTTGATTTCTTGAAGGGGTGGGGATTTTTTGTAATAATTTCCATTTACCATCCCTACTCCTACAAGGCATGAAATAACTAGATTTCCTTTTTTTGAAATGTTCACTTTTTTTTTTCAAAACAATAAGATTGATGAAAAACATAGAAAAAAAGTAAATCCTAGGTAGAAACAACACCTACTTAAACACATCCCCGACAACGACGCCAAAAAGTGATGATCCCCAGTATTGCACCAAGGACGTTACAACTCCTAAGGGCTTCCCAACTTAAATTATCCACTCGGGGTTCATACAAACATAGAGGTGATAGTGCTTTAAGAAAAGAAAGTTAGATTCTACTCATCTCACCCTCATTCACGAGATCAAATCAAGGTTTTCGAAGACCACTCCTTCAAATAACCACGAAGATAAATTCATGTCATGATAGCAAAGATTTGAACATGATTCTAACTATAGAAGTGAAATTTCCATTCATTCAATGTAAATGTTAATCGAAATTACATGAAAGGAAAATGTTAGTCTAGTTGCTGAAGTAAACCATGCTACCATATTTTCAAACTTAATCAAATTAACATCCTACTTGCATGAACCATTTATCCATTTGAAACTTTCTTGAAAATGAGAAATTCAATCTTCAACACAATTATGAAAAAATATGCTAATTCTAATTATATTTGTTGTCTTATGTTTGCAATGAGGAGACGATAGGGTTGGAGTGGTCTTAGAGTCTTCCCTGATCATGAAATCAAGTCTTGTGGGCCATTATTCAACGTTAATATCTAAGGGCCATAATTTGGAGCAAATCTAGTTGAAGAAAATGATGTTATAGGTCTGCTATATGAGGCCTTGTTTTGCTACAGCAGGGCATTCCGAGAGCTTTTTGAGGACAAGAATAGTGTCTTGAAGTTAGAATAAGGTTGATAAAGGTAGAAGAAGGTGAATGAAGGGTCTAGGAGCCCCTTATCCAACCCTAGTACCCCTCTTAGGTCTATCTTGCACCAAATTTTGTGCCCACAGTGTCCTCCATTTACCCTAGTAGAGTTATCTCGATGACAGAGTTTGGAGGCAATGTGAGGTGTCTAGGAGGGAGTCTAGGTGGATGTATAAAGGTGTTTCCACCCTTGTAGGTTAACAAAATCCATACAAACTAGTCAAAAATGTGCATCAAATGATCACCATTACAATAAAGTAAATTAACATGGAAAATGTGAGTTGAATTTTATTAAAATATATTCTACCCTAAAACACAAATCTAATTTCCAAGCCAATGCTACTAACTTATAAGTTGCAAAAAATAAACATGCAGAAGGATTATATTCTAATACTTAACAATTTCCAAGGAATCATAAACACATATTTTTGGGTTATTATTGTAGGTTTTCCAATCACTCTTCCCACAAGAGATGTGATAAGCAAACCTGCAACTACAAGTTTTATGATACAATTTACTTAGTGAAACAGGAAAATAATTGCAATGACTTGAACAAGAACAAGGAAGAAATACAATAGAGGGACTAAAGCCTCTGGGTTGGGCCCAAACCCAAGGGTTTCATCACTCCAAAAATAACTCATATGCAGGCCAATAGTGAACTTCATATTAATAGAAAATAAGAGCCGCATACAATGTCAAGCACTAGTTACTCCTAGATCCAACAAAAATTCGAACCCTCATGAGTTTTTTGGCTTGTTTATTTATACAAAAAGTAGCTGAGGGGAAGCTCCCTTGAAAACAGCATTGATTCCCTCTAAAATCTCGATGTTGGGGGATCTAATTCCCTTGGAACTTCACATGCACTTGAGTTCCTTGGCTACTAGTTAATTCAAGTTGTTGTTGAGGAATATTTGATATAAAACCGAGTTGGGGATTTAATGCAATGGACAAGCCCTCCTATATTCTTTCTAGATGTCTCTAATCAACCCCTTCATAGTAAATATCTCCAAAAATGCTTCTTTTGCCTGCATATTAATCACATTGGACCATGATATATGAATTGCACCCTTTATTCCTCCTACTAGGAATATTATGGTTAAAAATGCAAATTAATGTGAGACAATGAAAGTTTTAAGGGTTGGAGGATAACACAATGGACCTAAAACTATACCTATTGATGGGACCCATCAAAGCAAAAGGGTTTTCAAGGAGATAAAGAATAAGATCAATCATGCTTGTGAGTGCATATGCTATGTGAGTTGTTTTGATGTAGGGAGGAAGGCTTGCATGCTACCATTTTTAATTATTTCATGGGGGAGCCCTTAATTACCCTGCCTACAATAAGGAGCTATATGTCATGCTGCAAGTTGTGAAGCAATGGAAGAATTATCTAATGGGAAAGGAGAGAGTAATTCACACATATCATCATTCACTATAGTACTTGTAGTCCCAAAGTAAGCTAGAACAAACAAATAATTACAACTGGATGAGTTTTTACAACAATTTCATTTGATGATTAAGTATAAGAAGGGAACCACAAACAAGTTGGGTGAAATGCTTTCAAGGCCACCCACATCAAATATTAAAGCTTTTTGGACTCTTATGCACATGGAGATATTCGCCCATGATGCACACAAAGAGGAATATTTAGTAACAACCCTAGTGAAAATTCCATGTAATAAAAGTTAATAAAAGAAAAATAATAACCATCGTTGATGGGACACTTATTCCAAGTTGAATGTTGGGAAAAATCTTAGTGATGGGGATCACTTTTGATTGATTAATGGCTAGGGAAATTAGCAAAGGATATGGATAAGGATTTGGAAAGGAAAAATGGCATTTTTGGCACATTTATCTATGAAAATAATGGAAATTAGGAGAAAAGGGAGGTGAGAGGTCACAGGTTGCATGTGAGGAGGAAAATAATGGAAAATGAAGAAAATAGAGGCCTCATGATCCAAGTGGATATTGTTGGCCACTCGCCTATTCCACCTAGACCTGCTAGCAAGTTTCATATGTTTCCTTGTTCATTTAAGCATTTACTATTTTTAGCAGTTTTTCGAGTCCTCGACTTTCGTAGCAATTTTGACCCCCTAGACTGCATTTTCTTGGGGTCCACAGTAGGCCCATTTCCATTGGAAGGGGCATGAGGTGAAGCATTTATTACTTGATGATACCTTTCCAGCAAGGTATCGTATGCGTCAAACGAAGATAATATGACCAAGTTACGACCTCGTGAAGTTGCCTGCCGAACTAACCTCAACGGGGCCTACAAACTCTTGGCGTTACATCTCATGGGGTTAGGGTTTTGGTTTTTCACGGTTTTATCATGTTTTCCAATAATAAATAGGCCCTTCAGCCTCATTTTAATGCAATTCATAGACATGTATCCGCCACATCTCTTCTTAGAGATAAGCTACCATCACCCGAGCTATCTTATTTTCATTCTGTTTGTAAGAATAGTTCAGTATTTTTCTATTAATGAAATGAAGTGTTTTTCTACTACATTTGTGTGTTTATGATTATATCTATAAGTTTTTACATTCCTGTTTAAGTTCATATTAGTGGTATCAAAGGATCTTCTCTTTCTCTTTTTTTATTTGCATGTCCCCAACGAGGTTAGGGTATAAGGAGTTAGCCTGGGCTTGATCTCGTTAAACCATTGCAAGATGAGCCTCGCAAAACTAGACGACCTCCCATGGAGGAAGAAAAGAAAGATGAGGGGGAAGGAGATCCTTTCAAAATGTTGCTCAAGGAAGCCCTCGAGTGACAAAGGGAAGCAATGATGGATAACTTTGCCCAGATCCTTCGATGGCTACCCACAAGGGATGCATGTTCATCTAGCATCCACTCTGGATGTGCCACTCCTTTTAAGGAATAGGTTAACTTCAATATGCCCATATTCAAAGGCCTAATAGATGCAAATATCATATATAAATGGTTCAATCTGTTGGAAGGATATTTTTTAGTTCATGACTTTTCGAATCGTGAAAAAATTAATTTTTCACTTCTCAAAGCCACCCCACACATCAGGGACGGGTGGGAAACCTACTATGAATAAAAGTACGAGAGTGAACCCTCACCATTTTTAGCACACCCACTTGGAATTCTTTCAAGATGCCATCAAGGAACAATATTACCCTATCGGGAGCTATGAAGACAAATACATAAAGTGGACCATGTTACGAAATGGAATGGGCCAAGATGTTCCAAAGTTCACAAATATTTTCCATAGCCATCGCACGAAGCTGGGTATCAATGATACTGAGAAAAATTTGGTGCTTAAGCACCACAGCTATCTACATAATTACATCTAGGATGATATGGAGTTCTTGCACATTTCCTCTCTTGTCATGGCATATCAGTACACTCTGTGAAGATTGAGGAGAAGTTTAAATAGAAAAAGCGAGACTTTGGATCTGAAAATCCAAAGCAAGGAAAAGGAGCCCCCAAACCACAGAACAAAGGACCAAGCCAAGGCAGGACTACCTGAGATAGCCACCGAAGGTGCAAGCAAAGAACAACACCACGAATATGAAGAAGGACATAAGAAAATGGTGTGAGTTCCATAAGAGATCCACTCACCATACAAGTGAGTGTTGGGTCAAGCAGTCACTGGTGGCCAAGCTGAAGGCTTCTGAATCAGATGCGGGTTCTAACTCTGAATTAGAACCTGATAACAGAACTGACAAAGGGGAGCAGATCATTCATGAAAAGCCCAATGCTACTATGGCCACCACCAAGATCCAAAAAATTGAGCCTAAAGATCTAGAGGAGGGGGAATGCCTCTTCCACTCACAGATGTGGGTGAAGGATTCTCTGTTGCAGTTCATTTTTGACAGTGCGAGCCGAAATAACCTCATTTCAGCAGAGGTCATGAAGCGGCTGGGCCTAAATACTACATCACATCCATTGTCATACACCATCGGGTAGCTTCACCAAAGACGATTTCTTCATGTCAGCTAGCAATGTAGCCTTCTCTACAGGATCAAGTCCTTCACAGATGAGGTATTGTGTGACATTTCTCCTTTTGAAGTTTGTGATGTATTGTTAAGACAACCATACTTGTGGAAGTGACATGTTGTATATGAGTCTAGACCTTTCTATGTGATTATTACTTTGGCTAATAAGTTATACAGGATACTGTAGGTAGCTGCGCCTACTTCTATCTCTTTGATCACTACAAAGTAATGTAGTAAGATCATTTCCCAACTAGGAAATTTGTTTTCCTTATGATTCACCTCCAGGGAAAGAAGATGAATGCCATCTAAAAAGAAGATTAGCATGGATTAAAGGGGGAGATCATAACATTAATTTTTTCCAATGGGTGGCATCCAAAAGAATACAAATTAATTCAATTTGGTCTATTGAAGATGAGACAGGACATACTACTTCTACTCCTGAGGAGATTAAAGAGGTGATATTTCCTTTCCTTCAAAAATCAATTTCTAGAAAGGGGGAAAGATCATTTGGAAGAAAACATGGATCTCTCTAATAGTTTCTCGAACTAGATAACTGAGGAGGGATATACATTGACAGATGCCTAGATATATGATGGGGGGGTACATTAAACACTTAAGGAGATGGCAATGGACAAGAGTCTTGGTCCCAATGGATGGCCTAGAGAATTAATTCTTCAGTTTTTTTATTTGATGGGGTTAGATCTAGTGGGGATGGTGGAGGTTGTCAGGATTTCCGGGTGTATCCCAAGTGCAATCAACTCGACCTTCCTAACTCTAATCCCTAAGATTTTGAATCCTAAGTCTCTTTCATATTATAGGCCAATTTCTTTATGTAATTTTGTCTACAAATTGATGTCCAAACTCATCGCTAATCATGTCAAAAAGATCATTTACCCACACATTTTTTTGGAGCAGTTTGGTTTTTTGTCTAATAGCAGAGTATAGGACACAGTGGCCATTGCCCAAAAATGTATCCATTCGATAAAATCGAGGAAGCATAAATAATGTATTATGAAAATTGATCTAAATCGGGCTTATGACTATGTAGATTAGGAATTCCTCACAATAATACTTTATAAAATTGAGTTCAAGCATAGGCATGTTCGATGGATTATGGCATGTGTATCGTCAGCTTCATTGGCGGTTCTTATAAATGGGGAACCCACAAATTTCTTCAAAATGGGCAGAGGGTTGAGACAAGGATGCACATTGTCTCCTTTGTTATTTATATTAATTATGGATGCTTTTAACAGAAGTCTTCAAGCTATGAAGAAAACAGGGGCTATTTGGGATGTAGGATTTCCAACAATAGTCAATTATCACATTTACTATTTGTAGACAACATAATATATGCAGGAGAGGAAAAAATTTTTGAATGGTCAATCATTTCACAAGTCTTTTCAGAACTTTCACAAGGCTTCTGGACTCTGTATAAACAGTGAGAAATTTGAGCTTATTTCAGATGAGAGTAACTCAACAGAGATAATCGGTATTGCGTCCATGTTTGGGGTGAAGATCTGATGTTTATCTTAAGGATTTAAATAATCAGGATGCATACTGAAACCGAACAAGTATAAAATATCAGAGTGGGAATGACTCATTACAAAATTCGAGAGGAATTTGCTTAGATGGGACCATCGATGGCTATCTTTGGGAGGTAGGTTAATTATGGTTCGAGCTGTTTTTCAAGGAATCCTAGTGCGATGCACATTTTCCAAATTCCACATGTTATCTTCAAAAATATTGAGTCTATTATTGCAATATTTTTGTGGTCTGGATCCGATCCCTATAAAAATATTCCACTTGTTGGGCTAAATCTTATCTCTAGACCAGTAAATTTGGGTGGTTTAGGAATTCAGAATATCAAAAGCTTCAATCAAGTGCTCTTTTCGACATCTATGGTGCATGTTTAGAGATAGAGGACTTTGGCATTCCATTATGATGGACAACTACATTCACCAAGGTGTGTTGGAGGCGTGGATAGTTGCAGGCACCCCATCGAAATTTTGCATTTCAACCATCTGGAGAAGCCTAAGGTTTGTGTTGCCATGGTTATGTTGCAACCTGCGTTGGGTTGTTGGGGATGGACAAAAAATACAAGTGGGTTTGGATTCCATCAAAGGAATGTTGGGTTTCCACCTGTTATCTACTCTTTTAATCAATTTCCTCATCCAGCGGAAGCTAAATAATCTGGACAGTATTGGGAGGGGTCAATTGTTCCCTCATTCCATGAATCTGTGGCTGCATGCAAATGAACTTGGGATTCTGATGCACATGGAGGCTGAATGGGAAACATACAAAGGTAATCTCTGTCAATCTGGTATGTCTTTGCCTATATGGCTAGGTAGACTACAATGGGGAGGGAAAATATTTGATGGTTGTATTGCAGTTGTAGAAGCATATGATTACATTATTTCTTGTTCACTTTCCCTTCACTTTTCTAATCAAAATGCTCCCATGGGGAGTTGGGGGGTCATTTAAGCTTGTTTGTTTCACATGGTTAACCCTTCATAATTGTATTCTCACTTGGGAATCAATTTTGAAGAAGGGTTTTATTAGTCCTAAGAGATGTACACTTTGTAAGTTTGCGGTGGAGGATTGCTTACATCTATTTTGCCTCTGCCCTTTTCCCTAGACATTTGGAAATAGGTGATTTCACTATTAGGACTACAAATAGATGTGGACTATTCTTCTTTATCGGCTTTCATCAGTGCTTAGGAACGACAAAATCAGGCTTATAGAGAGTTTCCTCTCTATTTTTTTTGGAGTATTTGGCATGTTCTAAATGCATACATCTTTGAAGGTTCCTGCCCAGACGCTATTCTTATTTCCATCCATACTGTGGCATATTTCATGGAGGTGGGGCCATGGTCCCCTAAGGCGCCTTCCCTGTCAGTTATTTTTGTTGATATGGTTAACATATTTCCTATTTCTTTCTTCGATGAGGCCTTCGCTAATGGGTGATGCATGTTGTTATCTCAAAATCAGACCCTGGAAGGCTGCAGACCAAGAAGACTTCAAGTAACTGTTTCAAACCAATCTTTTGACTAAAGCTTAGCCTCCTTAGCCTGAGAGGGCTCTCTCAAAGGGTTATTGATTTTGACTAATAATTAGATGGTGAACTCTTGTGGAATAACATTGACAAATATGAAGGCTGGACAAACATTACATAAGTTTCCATTGGGCCTATGGAGTCAATCATACTTCAGTAAACAATGATACTGCCTTTACATAGAAGTTAGGGCATTATGCATTTGGATGTTCAGAACACAACTCATATAAAACCACAGTTCATAAATGCATACAGGAAATCAGAGCACAATCAGTGAATTCTGAGTGATTACACATCTATGCAACTGTAAAAGACAT
>APFE030737534.1:78866-134604 GCA_000404065.3 Pinus taeda
GATTACCTTAGGCATAAGATTATGTGACGCTCCCGAATCTAACATAGCATTATGTAGAGTCATGTCATGAATGGAAATGCTTATGTAGAAAGGAGGAAACTCTTCATTTTGTTCATCCTCAAGTCTTGGACCCAAACAGATAATAGGGTTATCTTCTTGTACATTTAGGATATCAGCCACTCCTGGTTGTGAATTAAGCATTTCAACAATTTTGCTTATGTATTTGTCTACCTTGAGAATTTCATTAAAAGGGACTGATATTTTAATTTTTGCAATCTCATTCTCAATATTAAAAACAGAAGTAGTCTTGTCAATTTCTTTGGGAAGAGAAGGAATTTGAATGCCCCTTTTGTCAAGAGGAGGATCATCTTTACTTTCAACTACCTTTGCTTTTTCCTTTTTATCATCAACTGTCCTTGAGGTATTCTTCTTGAGCTGTACTTTGTTTGCTGTAATAGGAACATCTCTATTCCCAAGATTATACTGCTTTTGCATCTCAAAAATAGCATGCTGATAGCCCTTCAAAAAATCTAAAGGCTCTTCTTCTAATTTTATCATGCTGGACTCATCATGTTCCTCCTTGGTCAAGAAAATTCCTGATCCATCTTCATCCAAACAATGAATTGATTCCTCAGGGACTTCAGCTTCATCCTCTTCATCTACCAAATTTTGTTGGAAAGGAGGTCTCACTGGAGGATCTGCCTGCTGATTTCGGTTATCTCTTGGCCTTTGCTAATTCTGAGGTCTTCTGAACTGAGGGTTCCTAAATTGAGGTTCTTGCTGTGCTGGAGGAGCAAAAGCGTTCCCAAGAGCTAATCTGTCCATCAATTTCTCCATGGTTTTCATCATGGTTTCAAACTTGTCTTCTTGAGCTGATGTAGAAGGCTTCTCTTCCTCCTTCAACTTAGACTTTGCCATCTTTGATTTCTTAGCAGCAAGCATATTCACCTCTACCTTAATTGCATCATTTTGCATGTCAGCAAGAGAGGCAAATTCCCTTTCTCTGAGTAAAAGAGAAAAATATGAATCAAATGATTCAGCATATCTCAACTGTGCCAAAGCTCCAGGAGGTTTCAAATGAGTTGGAATTGAATTATATATTTTGTTAAACCTCTTATAGAAATTTTGAATGGTTTCCTCTGGAGCTCTCCTAAGATTGTTATATTCGGTAAGGGCTTGAATAGGGTTGGTTCTATTTCCCCATTTTCTTAGAAAGTTGTCTTCAAACTCTACCCAACTATGAATGCTTCCAGCTCTAAGGACTTTAAACCATTTTCTGATTTCCCCAATAAAAGTTTGAGTAAACAATCTTAGTTTTACATCTTCATCATCCACTTCTTCCCTGTCAATAAAATCATTGAACCTATCCACATGTTCCTCTACTGTAATATCTTCATCACCTCCCCATGTTGGAATCCTAACAGCATATTTGCTAGGAAGATCATGTAAAACAGCAGGGAGAGCCAGAGGAGCATACCTAGGAGGTATAGCCATAATGAAAGGAGGAGCAGTTACAACAGGTATGGTATGACCAGTGGAAGCAGGTATTGTCTGAGGACTATTTGGACTAACAGAGGCAGAAGATAAAGTATTGATAAGGAAAGGGCTATTTGGACTTTGCAAACCATTGACAAAAGAACTCCAATTTGGGAGAGGTAAACCAGTTTTAGATTTAAGCAAAACTTCAAAAGGATCAAGTTCTTTGAGCTGGTTTAAGTCCTCTTCCTCTAATAGCAACTCTGAAGTAACAACCTCCCAAAACTCTTCCTTATCTTTTTGTGACACTAAAGATGAAGTATCAATGCCTCTTTTTGTAAATCTAAAATAATTCCAATAAGCTCTTCTTCGTTCTCAGACCTTAACAATACCTCTTGAATTTTATCATCAACAATTTTATCTTCAGGACTTCTAGAAAATTCAGGAAATAAAGATTTTGAAATGGTTGAAGTACCTGGTATATCAGAAAATCTTTGCCTGCTCCTTGAGATAATGTTGGGATTATCCACAAGACTAGGTGGATTTGGGTCAGGATTACTCCTTGTATATCTTCCTTTCGAAGCCACCTTTTTAACTTTAAGATTGAATGGAGTCACCAAGGTAGAATGCAGCCTCGAAAACCTTTCTGAACTCCTGCTACCTTCAGAAGTTCAACTTCATAATTTCGGGAATGAGTAATCTTCAGACTCCCGACAGACGCACCAAAATGTTATCTCAAAATCAGACCCTGGAAGGCTGCAGACCAAAAAGACTTCAAGTAACTGTTTCAAACCAATCTTTTGACTAAGGCTTAGCCTCCTTAGCCTGAGAGGGCTCTCTCAAAGGGTTATTGATTTTGACTAATAATAAGATGGCTAACTCTTGTGGAATAACATTGACAAATATGAAGGCTGGATAAACATTACATAAGTTTCCATTGGGCCTATGGAGTCAATCATACTTCAGTAAACAATGATACTGCTTCTACATAAAAGTCAGGGCATTTAGCATTTAGATGTTCAGAACACAACTCATATAAAACCACAGTTCATAAATGCATACAGGAAATCAGAGCACAATCAGTGAATTCTGAGTGATTACACATCTATGCAATTGTAAAAGACATTAAGGAAAGAACAAATCACACATTCTGAACATGGAAATCCTTCATGAATCCTGAGAAGAAAAGCAAACAACTTATATTACTGAAAATGGGTTTTTACATAAGCCAAAACAGTACTCTGTTATAAAATTTCCAACCCTCATTACATTGTTGTTTCAGCTATATATAGGATCCTTATTCTAACTAATTCGAGCTTCCTCCTCCAGCATGAGGGGAATTGATAACTCGATAACTATCTCTTAATGACACCTATCAGCTATTTAACTAACTATTAAATACAATAAAGTGCTGACTGGAATTTTAAAAAGTTCTAAATTAACTATGACTCTAACTCCATTTTCCATGCAATAGTGGCTTCTCCTTGTTCTTTGACACCTGGTCCTCTTTCGATTTGGCTGAGCTGGATGTTTAATACTCCATATTGACCTTGAACACTAAATCTTTAACTGCCCAGTAGTATTAGGAGATGTCCCTTGCTTCTCTGCTCCTGTTTTCCTTAAATTGCTCGAATGTATAACAGCATGTCTTCTAGCCTTTAATAACCTAAAATATGGAACACTGCCACGTTCTTGATGTGTTGTAGGCTGCATTGATGGACATGTGTGCAGGAAAAATTTCCTTATATACAAATTATTTAATACCTTTTGAACGGTGATAAAGAGGCTTTACAACAGTCATTTAAACTTGGGTTAAAATATTCCACCTTTTTAAATGTACACCTGTCTTGATGTGAATGGCTATTGTAGCTCCATCTTATGTCTTGCGTACCCTTTAGGTTTCTCTCTTTCAAAATTCCCGTTCATAATACAAAACTGCCTGTCTGCGTTAAAATCATCACCTACAGCAGTTTCGTAGCGCGCTACGAAACTGCTGAATTATTTGAAACAGCTTGCTTTTGACCCGAAATCTTTATCACCCAAGCATTTGATTGCCAAAAACTCCCTTTGATTTTTCATATGTATAGCAGGGATTTTCATATCTTCAAAACAATAAGACTTAAGCAAATTTGACAAAAATTTGGAACAAACCTCTCCTGAAAAGAAAATTCATTTAGCAGTTAACTGGCCTAGCTGTGCCTTCAGGTCTTCAATTTTCTTCTTCATAGCTCTATTCCCAGCTCTTAGCTTCATATTTATCCTTCTAATGTATTTGGCCTCTTTAATTGCTGGTACTGTCCATGTGTAAAATTGTGCATGGCCATCCACTACTGAATTTAACTGGTTTTCTAGGGTTTCACTTCCTCTCCACACAGCTTTACAATAATTTGCATGCACGATTGTATACTCTCTAACAGCTCTCTTCAGTTTGGCAATCTCATATTTAGCAGATTCCAATTGGCTCTTCAGGTCTGTTATATTATCTTCTTTAGATGTAGTGACTGTTTTTCTTGTGCTCTTCTTTTGCCAATGTTGTGTCCCTTCCCCTGTTTCCTCTGTTCTGGGCAGTGCTTCTTGTGCTTGCTGGAATCTTCTTGTCATAGGTCTTCTAGGTTTAAAAACAAACTCTTCAGCTGGCTCATCAAATTTAAGCCTTTTTGAGGCCTTAGACTTCTTGTTACCTTCTTGCGGTGACTGTGCCAAATCAATATGAACTGGTTCACACTGCTCGAATTCAATGGCCTGTAATAAATCATTCAAGCTTGCCTTAGACACTGGGCTCTCTTCAACAGCTATAGCTTTACCTTTTTCCTTATTTATTTGGCTTCTTGTCCTTACCGTTGAGACTGCTTCAGATTTGCTTGTTTCAGGTTCAGTCTTCTTACCCTGAGTTTTTTCCTTTGTTGATTGCTGAGGTTGTTCTTGAATGATTAGTGGCTTCACTGGTTTTTCTTAGCTGTGACTTGGTTTGCTTTTATTGCTCTTACTTCTTTTGAAGCTCAGCTAAGGTGAATTCTCTGGCTGGTTGTGAGTAAGGCAGTCTTGCTTTGGAATCCAGCATGAAAATAAACGAATCCAGTCTCTGCCTATCTTTGGAGGCCATCTAAAACAGCAACTTAATCAAACCATGATGAAATAAACAGGTTTCACAGTCCTCTTTCCTCAGCTGCACCTTATCACACATCTTACTCAAACTGCGAAACAAATAAAAAGGAATGTCTATGGAGACTTTCCCGGTGAAATGCAAGAGAAATTTAAAATGGTAAGAATAGACCTTATTGTACCTTCCTTCACAGGTCAAATATTTCTGTATGCAGGTGAGAAGAAGAGCATAATGTTCCTTGACATAAAATCTGGGCACTGCTTTTGTTAAGTCTTCATTTACATATGCCTCCTTTAAAAACTCTTTACAAGGATTCATATCAAATTTAAAATTTTTAAACCATTCTTCCCGTCCTCTTGGGATCTCTGTTACAGCAGCTATTACTTCTGGAGAAACCTGTACTTCTAGCATAGCTATCTTTGAATTTAAACCAGTGAAGTTTAGCGCAAATTCCTTAGTTACCTGCGCATGTCCTCCTTATAGCTTTTTGCAAAAGTTCCAGCACCCGGCATCTTTGAACGCTTTCTTCACGCCTTCATCCCTCAACGCTATGTCCAGGCCTTCAGGTTCAGTCCTCTGACATTTACCGGATCTGTGCTCTTTTCTCTCCATTTTTCCTTTGAGATCTTCACACACAAAGTCTAACAGCTCCGGTCGAGATGGTGATTCAGCTCCTTTTTTAATTCAGCCTCGCTTGAAATTCAAATTGAAACACTTCAATACATAATCAGTAGACTTGTCATTCATGCAGCACTTACGACCATCATTACGGTCTATGCACGGTAAAATCTCTTGGGAATGATATTTCTGTGCATATCAACAGTCTATTGGTGGAGTAGTAGCCAATGAGCATTTAAACATGATACAAGAGGTACACAAACTGACATGAGTAGACACAATTTATGACTCACCTACGGACTTGACCTTTCGGGAAAGATTCGCTGCAAAATGCACGAATCCATGATTTCGCAGCGCTGTTAGTTATAAATTTTAATGATGTGCTGCGAAACTGCCTAATTATGACGCGCTGCGAAACTACTAAACCATGATTGCGCTGCGAAATTGGCAAATGAAAATACGTTGCGAAATCACTAAAAGACACGGTGACTCGGATAAGACAAGACATGACTATGGAACAATGATGGGTGGAGGAAAACCAGTGGGAGTGGAGTATGATTTAAGTTAAAAACTTTTAAAATTCCAAATCCTAAGTGAGAAAAATAAAATGAAATCGACTTTAACACAGACATTTGTCATCAGACTAGGACGGACAATTATATGCATCAAACTTTTAGTTCTAAGTGATAACACATGTGTGGAGTCTCTCTCCAAATCGAATCTTATCTATCCTATCGCTTTAGATGGTTTGTGGGTAATGGAAACAACTGCAAGGCTGAGATGTTGGCATTGTGGGGATCTTTGCAAGTGGCGCTCTGGCTCAGCATCGACAACACTTCTTTTTTTGGGACTCCATTTTCATGATACGTTGGATACAAGATCTCTTTGTTTTACAGGTCCGGGTCCTCTTCAACTGGATGAAGCGTATCTTAGATCTCAAGGCTCTCTTGTGAGAGGTTTCCATTGAACATGTCTACAAAGAGCAGAATGTTGAAGTTAATGCCCTCTCCAAGCATGCTCTTTCACTTTTTCCTCGGTATATATTTTTTGAACAGATTGTGGATGGATCTATTTGTAGTGAGGGCTCTATTGCTTGTGCCTGATTCGCTATGTTTTTTGTTTGCGTCCTTCATTGCCTTTCATGGGGCGGTTCCATGTTTTCTACCTTAGTTTTGTTTCTCCTTCTACATTTCCTATAGATCCCCTAAATGGCATGCTTGTTGAGCATTGTACTATTTCTTTATGAAGTGTTGGAGAACATTATTGTTATGTTTTTTGTTGGATGTGAAAAAGGGGTCTTTTTCCTTGGCCTGCCAAAGGATGTATGTCTGTCATATTTGTCTAAGTGTAAAGTGTACTGGAACCATGAATATGTAAGACATTTCATTCATATATAAAAATATTTCGATTTTTCTTCTTGAAAAAAAAATCATATAATCATTTTAGAGTTTACCTATTTCAGAATATATCCCAAAAAGAATTTAAATAGACCAAACAATATAGAAAAAAATAAAATGCAAAAGGAGAGTCTTATCTAAGTAAAAACTTAAATAGACAAAACCATATAGAGAATGTTAAATGTCTAAACCATGTAGAGAGAGTTAAAATGCGAAGGGTTTTCATAATGCAAATCAGAGTCGAATGTTATTAAGATATAGGGTGTTCATAATGCAAATTAGGGTTTTCAAACTAAAGTTTCAGTTAGGTTTTTCATAATTCAACATTATTAAGATATAAGGCGTTCATAATGCAATTTTTGGTTTTGAAAATAAAGTTTCGTTTAGGTTTTTCATAATTCAATATAGAGTTTAGGGTTTCCATAATGCGAAATCAGTTTTTTTTCATAATTCAATATAGAGTTTAGGGTTTCCATAATGCGAAATCAGTTTTTTTTTCATAATTCAATATAGAGTTTAGGGTTTCCATAATGCGAAATCAGTTTTTTTTTTTAACAGTTACGACCGTTGTGAAACAGTATTCATCCTCTTCGCCTCCTTTATATAGAATTATTCTTGGATGCGTCTATGTACCGAGGAAGCACGACTGCCGAGATCCAAATAATCATCTGAATCGTGTTTCCTGTGGATCGAGATCCAAATAATCATCTGAATCGTGTTTCCTGTCGTCATCCACGAATACTGTATCACGACATCATTGGTATAAATTATTTGCATTCGTTAAACTTAATTTTGTTAATCTGGAATTTTCTGATTATTGATTCGTTGAATTGAATTGATTTTACTAACCCACAGTTTCAAGTTTGACGATTCCCTGAATTTTCCTGCTAAATTTTATGATTTCAGATGGCGAGTGGTGGCGAAAATATCTTCCCAAAACAAGAAAGAGAACGCAGTCCCAGCCCACAACCAGAACGTGAACGCAGTTCCAGGCGAAAAACAGAAAAAGAACCTAAACAAGAGAAAGAGAGCAATTTCAGCAAATTTTTGCACGAAGAAGGTAATAATAGTTTTCTGTTTCAGATAAATTTATCAAGCCATTTCATCACATTTTAATCAGAATCTTGTTATATTACTTTCATTTTCAATCTCCTTCTGGTTCGTGTTTGCAGTGGATCTGGTGGGACTCGCTCAACGTAAATTCGAAGAATTAGCACAGAAACCACCATTTAATGCTTGGGGAGCAGAACTTGGAGCTTTAGCCCAGCAATCTACAGCCAAACCACCATTTAATGCTTGGGGAGATGAAGGCCAGGCACCACCAATAAAAGCTTTGGCAGATGAACTTGGGGCTTTCGCCCAACGGTTTATACCCAAACGACCAGTTAAAGCTGGGAGAGATCAAGCCCAGGCACCACCATGGAAAGCTTGGGCGGATCGACTTGGAGCTTTAGGCCAGGGACTTATTCCTAAGCCACAAGTTAATGCTGTGGGAGATGAAGGCCAGGCACCACTATTTAAAACTTGGGGAGATGAACTTGATGCTTGGGCACAACAATATATAAACAACCCAGAATCTGAAGGTTGGGAAGAAGAAAGTCATAAAGGGTAAGGGTATTTTTGTTAGGCAACATTTAAAAATTTAATAATTCAGATGCTTTTAATTATCATTTAAAAATTTAATAATTAAGATGTTTTGTTCTAAGCCTAAGAAGGCATACATAGATTTAGTCTTTTAAGTCTAAGAAGGCTTAGATTTCTAAGTCTAAGAAGTCATACATAGACTTAGTCTTTTAAGTCTAAGAAGGCATACATACTCTACTCCCCTGGTTTTAAACTTTCTTAAGAAGAAACACATACTCTTAACCATTAGACTCATTCAATTTGTATGGCATACATACTTACTCCTCTGGTTTTGATCTTTCTTAAAAAGAAACACATACTCTTAACCATTAGGCTCATCCAATTTGTATGAAAATACTTTAAAAAATACATACTCCAAACCATTAAACTCGTATAAAAATTATAAAAACATTAACATTATTTTGTTTGATATTTACAGAAATAAAAATGAAGACTCCGAAGAAGAAGCAAGGTACGACTCCGAAGAAGAAGCAAGGTACTTTTCCGAAATAATTTTCTAGGAAATATTTTTATGGAAGGTGTTGCTCTTAGTTTTTTTCCAACTATGTTCATTTTTAAACAATCTTGTTAAATGATTTTTATGTTGAATTTATTTCAGGTGTATTATCTGTTCGGAGCCTTTTACAGATGATAACAAAGCCTTTCCATATTCGGTTCCGTTTTGCGGAGATATTCACATTAAATGTATAAGTAAGTCGATCGACTACTAAATCGTTTGCTTCAATGATATCATGTTTATGTGCACATTCAGCTCACCCTGTGAAGATGGTTACTGGAGATATTGAATAAAACGTATGCCATGGATGCATTTTGACTATATACAGCCTTTTAGCATGGATGTGAATTTTAAGATATTTATGCCATGGATGCATTTTGACTATATACAGCCTTTTAGCATGGATGTGAATTTTAAGATATTTATCTTTAAAATAAAACGCAGTTTAAATTTATAATTTATTTATCTATTTATTTGGGGTTTTCATAATAAATTTATAATTTATTTATCTATTTATTTGGTGTTTTTATAATTGTTGTTATGATGATAATTTTTGTTAAACTTAATTTATTTATCCTATTTTTATAATTGTTGTTGATGATTATTGTTAATAATAATGATTAACATGAGCTAATCATTATATATAAAAAAAATGTTGTTTCTTTATAAGTTGCAATGAAAATGAAATACATTTTTAAGCATATTTATTTTTATATTTATAATTTCGATTGCTCATGATGGGTAATCAACTAAGTTTTAAGTGAAATTTATGAGTAATTAATTAAGTTTTAAGTGAGATTTATTTGTTGTTTTTATAATTGTTGTTGATGATTATTGTTAATAATAATGATTAACATGAGCTAATCATTATAAACTATAAAAATGTTGTTTCTTTATAAGTTGCAATGAAAATGAATTACAATTTTTAAACATATTCATTTTTATATTTATAATTTCCATTCATGCTCATAATGGGTAATCAATTAAGAAAATGTTGTTTCTTTATAAGTTGCAATGAAAATGAATTACAATTTTTAAACATATTCATTTTTATATTTATAATTTCCATTCATGCTCATAATGGGTAATCAATTAAGTTTTAAGTGAAATTTATGGGTAATCAATTAAGTTTTAAGTGAAATTTATGGGTAATCAATTAAGTTTTAAGTGAAATTTATGGGTAATCAATTAAGTTTTAAGTGAGATTTATTTGTTGTTTTTATAATTGTTGTTGATGATTATTGTTAATAATAATGATTAACATGAACTAATCATTATAAACTATAAAAATGTTGTTTCTTTATAAGTTGCCATGTAAATGAATTACAATTTTTAAACATTCATTTTTATATTTATAATTTCCATTCATGCTCATAATGGGTAATCAATTAAGTTTTAAGTGAAATTTATGGGTAATCAATTAAGTTTTAAGTGAGATTTCTAAATTTTATATATATATTCATGTTTATATTGGTATTTATGTTGCTCAGGATGGGTAATCAATTAACTTTTAAGTGAAATTTATGAGTAATCAATTAAGTTTTAAGTGAGATTTATTTGTTGTTTTTATAATTGTTGTTGATGATTATTGTTAATAATAATGATTAACATGAGCTAATCATTATAAACTATAAAAATGTTGTTTCCTTATAAGTTGCAATGAAAATGAATTACAATTTTTAAACATATTCATTTTTATATTTATAATTTCTATTCATGCTCATGATGGGTAATCATTAAGTTTTAAGTGAAATTTATGGGTAATCAATTAAGTTTTAAGTGAGATTTCTAAATTTTATATATATTTTCATGTTTATAATGGTATTTATGTTTTTATTTATGGTTGTTGATCATAATTTCTATTCATGCTCATAATGGGTAATCAATTAAGTTTTAAGTGAAATTTATGGGTAATCAATTAAGTTTTAAGTGAAATTTATGGGTAATCAATTAAGTTTTAAGTGAAATTTATGGGTAATCAATTAAGTTTTAAGTGAGATTTATTTGTTGTTTTTATAATTGTTGTTGATGATTATTGTTAATAATAATGATTAACATGAACTAATCATTATAAACTATAAAAATGTTGTTTCTTTATAAGTTGCCATGTAAATGAATTACAATTTTTAAACATTCATTTTTATATTTATAATTTCCATTCATGCTCATAATGGGTAATCAATTAAGTTTTAAGTGAAATTTATGGGTAATCAATTAAGTTTTAAGTGAGATTTCTAAATTTTATATATATATTCATGTTTATATTGGTATTTATGTTGCTCAGGATGGGTAATCAATTAACTTTTAAGTGAAATTTATGAGTAATCAATTAAGTTTTAAGTGAGATTTATTTGTTGTTTTTATAATTGTTGTTGATGATTATTGTTAATAGTAATGATTAACATGAGCTAATCATTATAAACTATAAAAATGTTGTTTCCTTATAAGTTGCAATGAAAATGAATTACAATTTTTAAACATATTCATTTTTATATTTATAATTTCTATTCATGCTCATGATGGGTAATCATTAAGTTTTAAGTGAAATTTATGGGTAATCAATTAAGTTTTAAATGAGATTTCTAAATTTTATATATATTTTCATGTTTATAATGGTATTTATGTTTTTATTTATGGTTGTTGATCACCTAAATTGTAAGTCGAATTTCTAAGAAATAAAAAAATTCCAAATTTTACATGGTTGTAAAATGTGTCATTTTTATTATGACATAGTCATAGAAATAGAAATATTGTTGCAAAATGAAGTAAGAAAAAAAAATTCCAAATTTTATATGGTTGGAAAATGGTTCATTTTTATTATGACATGAAATAGAAATATGGTTGCAAAATGGGTCACTTTTATTATGAAAGAAGAAATAAAGAAATTAAAGTCATTTTTATTATGAGTTGGAAATAAACCAATTCCAAATTTAAAGAAATAAAAGTCATTTTTATTATGAGTTGGAAATAAACAAATTCCAAATTTAAAGAAATTAAGTCATTTTTATTATGAGATAGAGTCATAGAAATAGAAGTATGGTTGAAAATTGGGTAATATGGTTGCAAAATGACTCATTTTTATTATGAGTCATAGAAATAGAAAAAACATAAGCAATTTGGTCATTGTAAGTTGAATGTTATGAAAGATATAAAGAAATATGGGTCATTTTTATTATGAGTCATAGTAAGAAATAAAAAATTCCAAATTTTATATCGTTGTAAAATGGGTCATTTTTATTATGAGATGAGTCATAGAAATAGAAATATGGTTGCAAAATGGGTCACTTTTATTATGAAAGCAGAAATAAAGAAATAAAAATCATTTTTATTATGAGTTGGAAATAAACAAATTCCAAAATTTATATGATTGTAAAATGGGTCATTTTTATTATGAGATAGAGTTATAGAAATAGAAATATGGTTGAAAAATGGGTAATATGGTTTATTATGAGATAGAGTTATAGAAATAGAAATATGGTTGAAAAATGGGTAATATGGTTGCAAAATGACTCATTTTTATTATGAGTCCTAGAAATAGAAAAACATATTCAATTTGGTCATTGTAAGTTGAATACTATGAAAGAAATAAAGAAATATGGGTCATTTTTATTATGAGATAGAGTTATAGAAATAGAAATATAGTTGAAAAATGGGTAATATGGTTACAAAATGACTCATTTTTATTATGAGTCCTAGAAATAGAAAAACATATTCAATTTGGTCATTGTAAGTTGAATATTATGAAAGAAATCATTGTAAGTTGAATATTATGAAAGAAATAAAAAAATATGGGTCATTTTTATTATGAGATAGAGTTATAGAAATAGAAATATAGTTGAAAAATGGGTAATATGGTTGCAAAATGACTCATTTTTATTACGAGTCATAGAAATAGTAAAACATATTCAATTTGGTCATTGTAAGTTGAATATTATGAAAGAAATAAAGAAATATGGGTCATTTTTATTATGAGTCAAAGATGGAAAATGGGTAAAATGGTTGCACAATATTATCATTGTATTTTAGTAGAAATAGGGGTCTCGTATTTATAAATTCCATGTAAATATTAATATTAGTTTGAGTGATTAATTATGTTTTTAATTAATTATTTGTGAGAATTTGTAAATGTCTCCAACCAACTGGAAACATGAGAGAAATTAGCCTTAAGATAATTAGAATTAGTTGAAGGGTTTTAGGGATAAAGATCTATCCTTTAGGGATGTTGAGAGATTTAGGGGGATGTTGAGAGATTTAGGGGTTTGTTGAGGAATTGAAGGGATTGAGCATTTAATTAAAATATTTTTAAAAATTGTATAAATAGGAAGGGTTTTGAGAGAAAGACACTTAAGTAGTGGGAGTGAGAGTGTGAGCAGTCATTGTATTTTAGTAGAAATATGGGTCTCATATTTTTTGAGAATTTATAAATTCCATGTAAATATTAATATTAGTTTGAGTGATTAATTATGTTTTTAATTAATTATTTGTGAGAATTTTTAAATGTCTCCAACCAACTGGAAACATGAGAGAAATTAGCCTTAAGATAATTAGAATTAGTTGAAGGGTTTTAGGGATAAAGATCTATCCTTTAGGGATGTTGAGAGATTTAGGGGGATGTTCAGGAATTGAAGGGATTGAGAATTTAATTAAAAGATTTTTAAAAACTGTATAAATAGGAAGGGTTTTGAGAAAAAGACACTTAAGTAGTGGGAGTGAGAGTGTGAGTAGTGAAGTGCTTGCAAGCCAACTGTAAAGGGGCCAATAGTTGGAAATCAGGCGGACAAAGGAGATGTATGTAAGTATTGTGGATGGAGATGTATGTAAGTATTGTGGATGTTTAATACAGAATTTTTCTGACTTTCATGCCATTATTGAAATTATGAAGCATTGATCAAAGGAGATGTATGTAAGTATTGTGGATGTTTAATACAGAATTTAATTTTTGACTTTCATGCCATTATTGAAATTATGAAGCATTGATCGATATATGTGTCGAATTCACATCGACTTGTGTGAAAATCATTGAATGTACAAGACATTAAATCTCTGCGAAAGAAAAAATAAAAGTTGTATTTTAATCCTCGGGTTGTATCGAACCTTGGTATAAGATTGTTCTTTTGGATTCAGTTCGCTATTATTGTAAACTTTTGTCAAGAACGCTGTGAATCCATGTCGATTTCGTATTTTAAAACCAATTCAAATTGTAAGAAAAAAAATAAAAGTTGTATTTTAATCCTTGGGTTGTATCGAACCTTGGTATAAGATTGTTCTTTTGGATTCGGTTTGCTATTATTGTAAACTTTTGTCAAGAACGCTGTGAATCCATGTCGATTTCGTATTTTAAAACCAATTCAAATTGTAAGTCGAATGCTGAAGGCGCTGCTTAAATTGGTTAAATAGGCATCAAAGTAATTCGATAAAGCAACAGTAGATTGATATCAAACTGTTGGGTGAATATTGGCCTGTTTGATGAATTCATAATACACCAGACGGAGGAGACAGGGTTTCAAAATTTGGGTTTTGTATATAAGTTATCCTCCAACGAATTTATAATTGCAATTATATAAAAGGAATACGAGTCATCAAATTCTTAAAACCTGGCAAAGTAATTAGTATATAAGCAATGAAGGATTGTGATCTGAATGAAATCTCGTATTTTAAAACCAATTCAAATTGTAAGTCGAATGCTGAAGGCGCTGCTTAAATTGGTTAAATAGGCATCAAAGTAATTCGATAAAGCAACAGTAGATTGATATCAAACTGTTGGGTGAATATTGGCATGTTTGATGAATTCATAATACACCAGACGGAGGAGACAGGGTTTCAAAATTTGGGTTTTGTATATAAGTTATCCTCCAGCGAATTTATAATTGCAATTATATAAAAGGAATACGAGTCATCAAATTCTTAAAACCTGGCAAAGTAATTAGTTTATAAGCAATGAAGGATTGCGATCTGAATGAAATCGTTGTGTTAGGAGCAGAGCTAGCATTTGGAATTTATAAAAGGAATACGAGTCATCAAATTCTTAAAACCTGGCAAAGTAATTAGTTTATAAGCAATGAAGGATTGTGATCTGAATGAAATCATTGTGTTAGGAGCAAAGCTAGCATTTGGAATTTGTATGGTGAAGAACTGCAGGTTTATTATACAGAGTTGAAGTAGAGTTAGCGTTTGGAATTTGTATGGTGAAGAATTGCAGGTTTAATCCACAAATTTTGGATACGGAGAACGTTTCAGATATTTATATCTGATTTTATTATAGTCTGCGTTGACATTTTGTGATAAGTAACGCAGAGAATGATGGAACACTGATCGAAACAGTGATTCTTAAAATCAATTCGATTATCCAATCGAATACAGTGTGTTAAAGGCAGGTTTGAAATTAAATGATGAAATTCGAAGTACAGAAATCCAATGCGTACTTTCCAAAGAAGAAATCGATGGCATAAAACGATTTTTGTGTGCGTTGGAATCTCCATACAGGAAATCAAATGCAGAATAGTTGTGGAAAGCGCAGAGATACAGGTAAGTGAAATAAGTTTTCAATTGTGGATTGATGGCATTAAGGTAAGAACGAAGTCCAAGTTTTGTGATTCAATATTGATTTGATTATGTCAAGTTTGTTTTTAAGGGAAGAAAGGGCGCAGTCCACAGATGTGGAAAAAGAAAAAATGTATTACTGGTGATCTTCCGAGTAAGGTATGAGGTTAATGTGAATTGCTATTATGAGAGCGCATATGGAATTGAATTCTAGATGTCCTGAGTATATAGCAGAACGCTGGTATTAAAATGGATAATTATGAGTCTTATTTATATAGTGGTAGCATTTGTCATGGACGCATTTCTTGAAAATCCGGTATATAAAATACATATGTGGAGGTCGGTATTTGATTGAGGAATTTAAATCCTGTGTTTTGATAAGTTGTCACATGATAATATGTGAAATGAAATTGACATTAAAATCCCTATGCAAATGAAAATGGGAATAATATTTATTGGGTGTGAAAGCTTTTGAGCTTGATTGCAAATGCACATTGAAGTTTTGTAATGAGTATTTGGGGTTAATAGCATGACAAATGATTTGAATTTGGCATTTGGGGGTTTCTCAAGGTTGGGGCTTATGAATTTGTTATGAAATGATTTTATAAAATGGTTTTAAACCATATGTTTGGAAAAGCTTCCGCATGGAAATAATGAGTTGTGAAATTGCTAGAGGTGAAGTTTTATTTTGGGTGAGATGTATGCTTATCTGTATAGCAATGTGTGAAGATTCTGGGTTTCAGGTTTAGGCCTGCATCATTTTGGTATCAGAGCCTGGCTCTGTTAAATTGAAGAATATTTATTTTCTGAATGAGAACTTAAATGTATTTTTGATTGTATGATGAATGATGAAAGGAAGATCAGAGTTTTAAATTTGATATGCAAACTACACAAGTGAACAGGATTGCAGGGAGGAAAAGATCGTGCAAGATCTTATGAGGTGAGATGATTTTTCTGATTTGAAATTTGTAAATGCAGTTTATGGTTGCAGAGAAGATGATGGCAGTGAACCTGGCATTCAGCTAAAGGCTGAATAAGGAGGACAATTGCAGTGTCCTGAAGAAGAAGGTGAGTTGAAGAGATAGCCTGAAGAGAGAAGAGAGAGTGCTCGAAAGGTTACAGAGGCAGTGAACCAAGTATTTACCAAAAGACTAAGTGAGGAGAGCTTGGTGAGGTAAGTGACAGTAGAAGAGATTGTTGTCGTAAAGGCTAGTACAACTCGTGGTGAGTGAGAAACTCATGGAGAAGATGATCATGGAGGATCAAAGAATAGGTTCAGAGGAATGCCACAGTGATGAGATGACTGCAGAAGTCAGGGAAAGAGAGATTGCAGTAATGAAAGTGCAATTGCAGGTACTAGAGGAATGGCTACAAGAGCAGGAAAACCAGAATAGAGGATGGATCTTTCCACTGAAGGGAAAGAAAGTGGAGTGGCAGAAGCTACAACAGAAAAGAGATCGACGGATAAACATGCAGTTAATGGAAGAGTTGAAGAAGCTCGAGCAGATGATGGATGTACAGTTGAAGTGTACGCAACTCAGAGCAGCTGAGTTGGAAGACTAGGTTTTGATTGATCAAATAGAGGAGGAGATCATTGACGATTTCTTGAATTATTGGGCAGATCCAGATCAACTGGATAATGTGAACTCTTTTGTTTTTATAGCTGACAGTTGTGATGTGATTACAGGTTTTGTTGAAGAGGAAGTTCATGTGAATGAAGAAGATGATCAGCTGGAAGAGTTGGTATATGAACCGACGATTAAAGCTGTTGAGACTTGTAGTTTTCAAACTGACAAGTTGTGTATGAATGCAGGGACTATAAGTGATGGTGATGTTATGCTTCAGCAATGCCACAGAGAAATTGCATTGTTGGAATATTTGTTGAAGAATTCGGAGTATGACAGAGAGATGGCAGAAGAAAGAGTTCAGTACAGTAAACGAGTGCAAAAAGATATCATGGAAGCAGATGATGTGAGAGGAAGACTGGTTGACAGTCTTGAGAGTTCTTCAGAGGATTCTTTGAGTAGAGAGAATCAGCATACTGATGTGCTGGTTGAGATGGAAAATTCAAGACAGCATATTGAAATGCTGGCAAAGGGAGAAAATGCACTGAGGCCTTATGATTTTTGTTCTAACAAGTGTTTTGTGAATGCAGGTGTTATTGGAGGGGTTGAAGAATATTTGACTCAGTCGAGCAGTCAAATGAAGGGAGAAGAAGTTTTCTGTTCCAGAAGACAAGAGGGCATGGATGATCGAGTGGCAACCAGAACAGAAACAAGCATAGAAGCAAGAAGTCAGTGAGTGATAGTACAAACTGAGCAAGTCATCTTAGCTCAGCAGACAGCAAGAAATCAACAGCCGGGAGATTTATTGGACCGAGAGATTGAAAGTATCAGAAGACTGATGACGAAAGAATCCCGGAAGAGACCAGCAGCACTGAGACAAAAGAGAAGCAACAAGAAAAAGACAGCGAAAGATTGTGAGAGCACAGCAAGTGGAGTACTACAGCACAAAATATGGAAGCCTGGAGGACAACAACTGATAAAAACAGCAATAAAGCAATTGAAAAACAAGGAAATATTACAAAATAAAGTTTGGGATCCAGGAGGAAACAACTATCCAGACTTATGACCAGGTGGTCATAAAATTTCTTACATGGGGAGTCTGATGCAGGAGCATCCAGCACAATATTATCATTGTATTTTAGTAGAAATAGGGGTCTCATATTTTTTGAGAATTTATAAATTCCATGTAAATATTAATATTAGTTTGAGTGATTAATTATGTTTTTAATTAATTATTTGTGAGAATTTGTAAATGTCTCCAACCAACTGGAAACATGAGAGAAATTAGCCTTAAGATAATTAGAATTAGTTGAAGGGTTTTAGGGATAAAGGTCTATCCTTTAGGGATGTTGAGAGATTTAGGGGTTTGTTGAGGAATTGAAGGGATTGAGCATTTAATTAAAAGATTTTTAAAAATTGTATAAATAGGAAGGGTTTTGAGAGAAAGACACTTAAGTAGTGGGAGTGAGAGTGTGAGCAGTGAAGGAGTTTCTACTCGCAAGCCTTCAGGCAACTGTAAAGAGGCCAATAGTTGGAAATCAGGCCGACAAAGGAGATGTATGTAAGTATTGTGGATGTTTAATACAAAATTTAATTTCTGACTTTCATGCCATTATTGAAATTACGAAGCATTGGTTGATATATGTGTTGAATTCACATCGACTTGTGTGAAAATCATTGAATGTACAAGACATTAAATCTCTGAGAAAGAAAAAATAAAAGTTGTATTTTAATCCTCGGGTTGTATTGAACCTTGGTATAAGATTGTTCTTTTGGATTCGGTTTACTATTATTGTAAACTTCTGTCAAGAATGCTATGAATCCATGTCAATTTCGTATTTTAAAACCAATTCAAATTGTAAGTCAAATGCTGAAGGCGCTGCTTAAATTGGTTAAATAGGCATCAAAGTAATTCGATAAAGCAACAGTAGATTGATATCAAACTGTTGGGTGAATATTGGCCTGCTTGATGAATTCATAATACACCAGACGGAGGAGACAGGGTTTCAAAATTTGGGTTTTGTATATAAGTTATCCTCCAGCGAATTTATAATTGCAATTATATAAAAGGAATACGAGTCATCAAATTGTTAAAACTTGGAAAAGTAATTAGTTTATAAGCAATGAAGGATTGCGATCTGAATGAAATCACTGTGTTAGGAGCAGAGCTAGCATTTGGAATTTGTATGGTGAAGAACTGCAGGTTTATTCTACAGAGTTGAAGTAGAGTTAGCATTTGGAATTTGTATGGTGAAGAATTGCAGGTTTAATCCACAAATTTTGGATACGGAGAACGTTTCAGATATTTGTATCTGATTTGATTATAGTCTGCGTTGACATTTTGTGATAAATGCAGGGCAGAAGTAACGTAGAGAATGATGGAACACTGATCAAAACAGTGATTCTTAAAATCAATTCGATTATCCAATTGAATAAAGTGTGTTAAAGGCAGGTTTGAAATTAAATGATGAAAGTCGAAGTACATAAATCCAATGCGTACTTTCCAAAGAAGAAATCGATGGCATAAAACGATTTTGGTGTGTGTTGGAATATCCATACAAGAAATCAAATGCAGAATAGTTGTGGAAAGCGCAGAGATACAGGTAAGTGAAATAAGTTTTCAGTTGTGGATTGATGGCATTAAGGTAAGAACGAAGTCCAAGTTTTGTGATTCAATATTGATTTGATTATGTCAAGTTTGTTTTTAAGGGAAGAAAGGGCGCAATCCACAGATGTGGAAAAAGAAAAAATGTATTATTGGTGATCTTCCGAGTAAGGTATGAGGTTAATGTGAATTGCTATTATGAGAGCGCATATGGAATTGAATTCTAGATGTCCTGAGTATATAGCAGAACGCTGGTATTAAAATGGATAATTCCGAGTCTTATTTATATAGTGGTAGCAATTGTCATGGACGCATTTCTTGAAAATCCGGTATATAAAATACATATGTGGAGGTTGGTATTTGATTAAGGAATTTAAATCTTGTGTTTTGATAAGTTGCCGCATGATAATATGTGAAATGAAATTGACATTAAAATCCCTATGCAAATGAAAATGGGAATAATGTTTATTGGGTGTGAAAGCTTTTGAGCTTGATTGCAAATGCACATTGAAGTTTTGTAATGAGTATTTGGGGTTAATAGCATGACAAATTATTTGAATTTGGCATTTGGGGGTTTCTCAAGGTTGGGGCTTATGAATTTGTTATGAAATGATTTTATAAAATGGTTTTAAACCATATGTTTGGAAAAGCTTCCACATGGAAATAATGAGTTGTGAAATTGCCACAGGTGAAGTTTTATTTTGGGTGAGATGTATGCTTATCTGTATAGAAATGTGTGAAGATTCTGGGTTGCAGGTTTAGGCCTGCATCATTATGAGATATACCATTCAAAGGGAAGTAGAGTCTAATACATGCATGAAACTACCATCAAAAGTAAACCTCATGTATAGTGTACCCACCTCTACTTCACAATCACAGTGTACCTCACATTTTCTGAAAAAAAAAATTGAAATTCCATAGTGTACCTCACATTTTTTGAAATTCCCAAAAGTATGAGTGTACCATATTGTACCTCACATTTTTTGAAATTCCATAGTGTACCTCACATTTTTTGAAATTCCCAAAAGTATGAGTGTACGAGTGTACCTCATATTTTTTGAAATTCCATAATGTACCTCACCTTTTTTGAAATTCCCAAAAGTATGAGTGTACCTCACATTTTTTGAAATTCCCAAAAGTATGAGTGTACCATATTGTACCTCACATTTTTTGAAATTCCATAGTGTACCTCACATTTTTTGAAATTCCCAAAAGTATGATTGTACCTCACATTTTTTGAAATTCCATAATGTACCTCACCTTTTTTGAAATTCCCAAAAGTATGAGTGTACCTCACATTTTTTGAAATTCCCAAAAGTATGAGAGTACCATATTGTACCTCACATTTTTTGAAATTCCATAGTGTACCTCACATTTCTTGAAATTCCCAAAAGTATGAGTGTACCAGTGTACCTCATATTTTTTGAAATTCCATACTGTACCTCACCTTTTTTGAAATTCCTAAAAGTATGAGTGTACCACACATTTTTTTAAATTCCCAAAAGTATGAGTGTACCTAAGTGTACCTCACATTTTTTGAAACTCCCAAATATGACATATACTATAATTACATTTATCACTTAAATTGAGCAATAGAGTGTACCTCACATTTGTGAAATTCCCCTCACATTTGTGAAATATGACATATACCATTGAAAGTAAATTGAGCAATAGAGTGTACCTCACATTTGTGAAATATGAGATATACCATTGAAATTGAAGTAGAGTCTACTAAATGCATGAAACTACCATCACATATGTGAAATATTAGATATACCATTGAAAGTGAAGTTCCAGTATAAAACTAACTTGTTAATAATTAATAAATTTTACCCAAATGTACATAATTAGTTATCAAACTTCCAACAAACTCCACCTTGACAATAATTTTCCTAATCCCTTGACCATGCCCATTCATCATCTTTTATACAAGTCAAGAGAAGCTAAACACCATCGCAGCTTCCCTATTGTAACTGACTTTCTATTGTAACTGCCTTGACAACGATTTTCCTAATCCCTTGCCCGTGCCCATTCATCATCTTTTATACAAGTCAAGAGAAGCTAAACACCATCTTCCCTATTGTAACTGACTTTCTATTGTAACTGAATTTGTGATAATTGACTTTCTATTTTCTATTGTAACTGACTTTGTGAATATATCTTCACAAATCTTTCGTGTATGGACCTTTTCAAAAGCTACTTTTCCGTCATCGATCACATGTCCTTTTTAATAATTAATACATTTTACCCAAATTTACATAATTACTTGTCAAACTTCCAACAAAATCCACCTTGTTGAATTGAGTTGTAACTGCCTTGACAACAATTTTCCTAATCCCTTGCCTGTGCCCATTCATCATCTTTTATACAAGTCAAGAGAAGCTAAGCACTAGCTTCCCTATTGTAACTGACTTTGTGATAATTGACTTTCTATTTTCTATTGTAACTGACTCATCATCTTTTATACAAGTCAAGAGAAGATAAACACCAGCTTCCCTATTGTAACTGACTTTCTATTGTAACTGACTTTGTGATAATTGACTTTCTATTTTCTATTGTAACTGACTTTGTGAATATATCTGCACAAATCTTTCGTGTATGGACCTTTTCAAAAGCTACTTTTTCGTCATCGATCACATGTCCTTTTTAATAATTAATACATTTTACCCAAATTTACATAATTACTTGTCAAACTTCCATCAAAATCCACCTTGTTGAATTGAGGCTTCACTGATCCACAGTGAAGGATCCTATTGGCCTCAAGGACATGAAAGGGGTGTATATTATTCCTTGTTGCTAGAGTATCCCAATTCCATCACCAGAAATTTAGCGAAGCACTTGAACTTGAAAAAAGGCCGAACAATCTCAATAGAGAGGATGGCTAGAAGAAGGCTAGTGTTATTGCTAGAGTATCCCAATTCCATCACCAGAAATTTAGGGAAGCACTTGAGATTGAGAAAAGGTCGAACAATCTCAATAGAGAGGATGGCTGGAAGATCAATAGTTGTTGGGTCCCAACCCTCTCCTCCTAGTCGTTGTCTTCATGCCTTCCACTCAAGTATAGCTTTCTCTTGTTGTCTTTTAAATTTTTTTCCCCTGGTTTCCGTTTCTTGTGGCCTTTGTTCTTCGAGGTTGATATAGTTGGAAGTATTGTAATAGAACTTATAGATGTTACTTGTTTTATTCTAATAACAGAAAGAAAATAATCATCTATGATAATTTTAACCCTTAAATAAACCATTAATTTTAAATATTAAAATATTCTTTCTAACCCTTAAATTACTCTAATATTTATATATTTAATTAACTTTTATAAATAATTATTAAATAAAAATTATTATATTATATATATTTATAATTAAAGTATATGAACACTCCCTTTAATTACATTTTAAAAAAAATAAACTACTATTTAATATACTCTAATATTTAATAAATTTATAACTAACTACTCTAATATTTAATTTAATAACTTGATAACTTACTATTATTTAAATTAATTATTTTATAATTTATTTATTTTAATATATTTTATAATACATAGTTATAATTTAAATTACTCTAATATCATACTCTTAAATACTCTAATATTTAATATTATATAAACTTTTATAAATAACAATTAATTTAATAAATTTATTTAATATTATTTATAAAAAGTATTGAAACGTGTCTTTCACTTATATTTTATAAAAATATAGCTAGTTATTTATATATTACCTATATTTATATATTTAATAACTTATAACAAATATAATTACTCTATTATTTAGATATAATCACTTTGATAACTATCTATTAATTTAAATTAATTTATGTTATATAATTTATTTTTAACATATATTTTATAATTGTAAGTGTATAAAAATGATCCATTTATTTTTATTTTAATAAGAATATAACTAAACTAAGTAACTTATTTAATTAAATAATGGTTATACCCCTAATCCATTCCTAACTAACTGTTTCCCGGTCAAAACTAGCCATTGTCAATATAGTCATTACCTAGTCAAGAAATATAGTCGTTGGAGGTTTTGCTCTATCTATTTAACATGTAAAGAAATATAGTCGTTGGAGGTTTTGCTCTATCTATTTAACATGTAAAACAAGCAATTTGTCCTAACGATGAACCACACTGGTTGGTTCAAAACGCATTGACAAATGAAATATCATGTGATTTACGCCGAAAATTTTCTCATAAACTCCACTATGACAACAATTTTCCTAATCCCTTGCCCATGCCCATTCATCATCTTTTTTGCAAGTCAAGAGAAGCTAAACACCATCGCAGCTTCCCTACCATAACTGGCTTTGTGAATATATCTGCACAATTCTCTCGTGTATGGACCTTTTGAAGAGCTACTTTTCTGTCATCGATCACACGTTGTCTCAAAAAATGATACCTTACATAAAATCATACCTTATGATACCTTACATCAATGTGCTTGGTTCTGTTGTGATAAGCAGGATTTGTAGCCAAATGAATAGCACTTTGACTGTCACAAAGTACATTCACTTTCTCCTGCGTCTTTCCAATCTCATCAATTAAACCCTTTAACTAGATTGCTTTTTTACTGGCATTTGAAGCAGCTATATATTCTACATCGGTAGTGGACAATGCAACTATTTCTTGAAGCTTTGACGTCCAACTAATTGCTCCACCTATAAGAGTAAAGACATAACCTGTAGTAGATCTTCGTTTTTCCAAATCACCTGCATAATCAGCATCTACATATCCGTAGACTGATCCTTCACTACCATTAAAGATGATGTAATGATCACTTGTGCCTCTTAGATATCGAAGCACCCATTTCACTACTCGTCATTGTTCTTCACCTGGATTTGCCATGAACTTGCTGACAACTCCAACTGCATGTGAAATTTCAAGTCTTGTAGATACCATCATGTACATTAAGTTTCCTATAGAATTTGGATATGGTACATGAGACATATACTACTTTTCTTCATCAATTCTAGGACTCAAAACCGAAGAAAGCTTAAAATGGGAAGCTAATGGAACATTAACAAGTTTCACATTGTTCATACAGAACTTTTCAAGTACTTTCTCCACATACTTCTATTGTGATAACCAAAGCTTACCATTTATCTTGTCTCTGTGTATCTCCATGCCTAAGATATGTTTTGCTGCTCCAAGATCCTTCATATCAAACGTCCTCGAGAGTTGAGCCTTTAACCTATTGATTTCTTCCATGCTTTTGCTTGCAATAAGCATATGGTCAATATACAAAGCTAAGATAATGAATATGCCATTGAAACTTTTGAAGTATACACAATGATCATACTCACTTCTTATAAAGTTCTAGCTCACCATGAAGGAATCAAACTTCTTGTACCATTGTCTGGGAGACTGCCTCAGACCATACAATGATTTCCTGAGCTTGCAAACTAATCTTCTACTATGACCTTATACAAAACCTTTTGGTTGTTCCATATATATCTCTTCATTCAAATCACCATGTAGAAAAGTTGTTTTAACATCTAACTGTTCTAACTCAAGGTTAAGTAATGCAGTTAGTGCCAACACGATATGAATAGAAACAAGTATTACAACTAGTGAAAAGATCTCATGAAATTCGATACCTTCAACCTGAGAATACCCTTTTGCTACCAGTCTCGTCTTATACCTTTCAATACTTTCAACTTTTCGTTTTAGTTTGAAGACCCACTTGCATCCAACAACACTTCTCCCTTTAGGAAGTTCTACAAGATCTCAGGTATTGTTCTTGGCTAAGGAATCGATTTCTTCTTCCATAGTTGTTTTCCATTTTTCTCTATCTATATCATCTACTACTTCCTGATAACAAGAAGGTTCCCCATTTTCAGTAATCAAAACAAAAGATGAAGCGGAACCTTCATACCTTTTGGGAGTTTTTCTTTCCCTTCTAGATCTTCTTAGAGTGACTGGTTGCTGAACTGGTTCAGAAACTTGAACTGGTTTAGAAACTTCAATAGCTTCCTTTGTATTTTCAACACCTTTTCCTCCAGAAGTCTCTTCTTCCTTTTGACTATCACCAAAAGGTCTAGCCCCCAACTAAACTTGTTCATTTGGCGATACCTGTTCCTGTCCAATTCTTTCAACATTTGATTTTAAAAGAGAAGATTCATCAAATGTTACATCTCTACTAATGACTATCTTCCGCAATGTAGGATCCCACAACCTGCATAGTCATACCCAACAAAAACATAACATTTCCATTTTGGATCTAATTTTGAACGTTTATTTCTAAGAATAAGAGAATAAGCATCACAACCAACTATCCTTAAATGTGAATAATCACAAGAATGACCTGTCCAAACTTCTTCAAGAATTTTGCAATTAATTTCTACTGAAGGTGATATGTTAACTAAATAACAAGCAGTAGATATTGCTTCTGCCCACAACTCCTTTTGCAAGTTAGCATTGCTAATCATGCTTCGAGCTCTTTCCATAAGAGTTTGATTCATACATTCAGCAACACCATTTTGCTGAGTATAAATAGCAGTTTTGTGTCTAATAATCTCTTCATCCTTACAGTATTGTTCAAATTCTATTGAAGTGAATTCACCACCATTGTCAGTTCTTAAACATTTAATTGATTTTCCTGTTCTTTTCTCTACCATTTCATTAAATTGTTTAAATACATTGAATGCAACTTTCTTTTTTAGCATAAAGGCCCAAACTTTATGGGAGAAATCATCAATAAACGTTAAAAAATATATAGCATCTCCATATGATACAACAGGAGATGGTCCCCATAGATCAAAATGAATATAGTCTAAAATATCTTTATTTTTATGATTTCCATTTTTAAATTTCAGTTTACATTGTTTTCCATACACACAATGTTTATAGAAATCTAGCTTCAAAGATTTCAGATTGGGAAGAGATTTATTTACGTTTCTTTAGTATCTAAAGACCTTTCTCACTCATGTGACCCAAATGCTGATGCCATAGACGAGTACCTGCTTCTTCTTTTTCTGATGCAACCGTTGCTTCACTAACTTAAGTACTTCCTTTGAGCCTGTAAAGATTTCCAACCTTTTCTGCTTTCATAACAACTAGGGCACCTTTAAAGACTTTCAGCATGCCATTTTGACCTGTAAACTTATAACCATATAAATCCAACACTCCCAAAGAAATTAATTTTTTCTTCAAATCAGGTACATGTCTAACACTATTTAATGTTCTAATTGTGTTATCATACATCTTAATCCTAATATTTCCCATCCCAAAAGTCTGACATGATACATTATTACCCATAAACACAGAACTACCATTTACATTTTCATACAAAGTAAACCAATTTCTATGTGGACACATGTGATGAGAAGCACTAGAGTCTAACAGCTAGCTTTCTAAACCCTGGGAGACATTACATTCAGGTGAAGTTTCATCTATCACACATAATTATTCAGCAAATAAAACTTTGTCTACCATACCTGAATTGACCTGATTTGCTTCCTTCTTCGGTTAGCAGATTCTTTTTGTTTCCAACAGTATTTCTTCAAGTGTCCAATTTTATTGCAGTGCTAACATTCTGCCTTACACTTCTTTCCCTTCTATTTAGATCTGGAAGACTCTCTCGTTTTTTCTCCTATTTCCTTTAACTATCCTCTAGCTATCATGGTTTCTAATGCAACTGTTTCAGTACTAGATTTCCTTCATACTTCTTCATAAAAGAGAGCTTCCACAATTGATTCAAATTTCAAAGAATTAGCGGTGCTCAAGCTCATTGAAATTACGAAATAGTCCCATGATTCGGGCAGAGAACACAGCAAGGTTATAGCTTTGTCTTCTTCCTAAATTTTAACTTCCATATCTATTAATTGTCATATGGGTGTATTAAAAACATTCGAACGTTCTGCAACTTTTGAACCTTCCTTCATTCGAAGGTTATACAGTTGTATTTTCAGATAAATTCTATTGGTTAACGAAATTTTCATATAGAATTTTTCTAGTTTTTCCCATAAACCTGAAGCTATATTCTCTTCAACAATGTTGAAGAGAACTTCATCCACGAGGCATAACCTGATGGTACTAAGAGCTCAGGCATCCAAGTCGTCCCAATCCGAATCAATCATGGTTGCAGGTTTCTTAGTTGCCCCGTCCAATGCCTTGTGCAACTCTTGTTGCACCAGCAGATCCCTAACTTTTAGTTTCCAAAGAGAAAAATGGCTCTCGCCGGTGAATTTCTCCACCTCGAATTTTGCATTTGACATGGCCATTTTTTTATCCTAGGGTTTTAGTCTTTCAACTAGGGTTTATTTTTTTTGTTTCCCTTTCTTCAAAAAAAAACTCTTTGTACTCAAAAAATAATTCCCCTTTTTTCAAACAAAAAAAAAACAACCCTTCAACAGATTTTTCTTTCAAATTAATTAAAAAACCCTTGTTTTTCAAACCACAAATTTTTCTTTCAAATTAATGAAAAAACCCTTGGTTTTCAAACCCTTGTTTTTCTTTCCTTCAATTTTAATGAAAAAAAACTTTGATTTTCTTCCCTCCAAATTAAAATTTCTGCAAAAAAATTCTTGGGAAAAATTTCTCTCAAATTTAAGAAAAAATTACCTGGATCCAGATCAAATTCCTCTAGCGACAAGCAAGCCAGGCCTCTAGCAACACGCAGGCTCTGCTCTGGCAGCACACTATACATGCAAGGTTTTTCTAGACCAGCAATGCAACCCATTTTTTTTCCTCACAATTGTGGCAACATGCAATCAATGCGACCCTTCAACGAACACACAGAGGGTGACTCCTCCTTCATCGTTCCAAAATCTGACAGCGTGCAATCAACACAGCTTCAACAGACATGTAGAGGGTTTGGTAACTGCAACATCTCCATGCTACCTCCTCACGCAGAAACCACACAGTAATCAATGCAGCTTCAACAGACATGCAGAGGGTTTGGTGGCTTCCTCACACAAAGAATACACCTAGAGACTGGTAAAGACAAAAAATGGTTGAGGCAGGTAGAGGGTAGACAGTTTGGAAACCACTCTACGCTTCCTACTCATGCAGAGATCATGCAGCAATGAGCTGATTCTACTCGTCTTCACACTCGTCACAGAGAGATCATGCAGCATTGAGCTACTTCTTCTCATCTTAGTAACTAGTCGAGGTAGGTAGAGGGAAGAGGGTTTTGCAATAGCTATATGCTTCCTCCTCACACAGAGATCACACAGCAATGAGCTAAAGATTAAATTCAAGGGTGTATAAATATATTCTTGCCTTCATGTCTTCTTTATTTCCCTTTTACCCCGCATTGAGCAAACCCTAGCAGTCTATTTTTATAATTCTAGGACAAATCAGTAGAAACAGTGAAGGCGTTTCGTGTTTCCTCTTAGCGTTGTGCACCCCCTTCAGGTGCTGCACACTCCCTTCAAGTGTTGCGCACTTCCTCTGGGCGTTGTGCATTTGGCCAATTTCACCCATATTCATTCTTCAACATTCCTAAAACCTCCTCAGCCTTGAAACAAGTAAGTATCCTCTTCAAAACATCTTTTTCCCTCTCCTCAAAGTTATTTCCTCAATGTTTGAAGAATGAAATCAATATTGGTGTTAGTATCACATTCAAAACCCTATTTTTTCTCCTATACCCTAATTTTTGCAAGCAAGCTTCCGTTTCACAAAAATACCTTATCAATACCCTATACCCCCTTTCAGAGACCTCTGTCCCTACACCCATTAGACTCCCATCTACCTTTCCCTATTTTCTTCCTTCCTAAACACTTGCATTCCCCTACTATTTACTTAGGGTTTCATAACAAAGACACCATGGCTGATGAAGGATATAGGCTGCTCAATGAAGAAGAGGGATCAGACAGAGAGGGAAACATAGAGTAGAGAAGGCCACATAAAGGAGGGAAAATCCACAAGTTTGAGCCCACAAATATCAAATAACCCCTAGCTTCTCCTATGACAGTGACATCCTTCAAATCGTTAGGGTGTTTTGAGTTTTGTGAGCAGGTCCAAGCAGTCCAGTACCACCTTGATTTGACTAGGATTTTCATAACTAGAATTAAAGATAACCAAGTCACTCTTGCAGGCATAACCTTCACATTATCTGCTTCCATTATATCAGCTGCCACCGGGATTCCAGAAGTTGGGGAAAAATGGTTCAAGCAAGGCGAAATAGAAGCACATTTTTATGAACTATACATCAAACATAGGTACAAAAGTGAAAGAAAAGGCTATTTCCCTTTCTCATACCTCCTTGACAGATATGCACCTATGGTGAAGATTTTAATGAAGTATTTTTCATGTGATGGTAGATTCTCTAGAGTCCATTCTTACCACATATGATTACTTATGCTTTTCACTAGGGTTAAAATGCTCAATATACCCTATTATCTTTTCACGAGTGTTGAAAATATGGCTTACATTGTCCAAAAAAGAGAATAAAAAGATCAAATGTAAAGCTTATTTCACCATTCCCTCATAAAGATCATAGTTCTTTATCACCTTAAAGAACTTAACATTGCATGGAGCACATTTATAGCTAACCCCATTTTCACTCAAGCTTCCACTCAAAATGTTCAAGACATTCCATCATCATCTCATCCACCATCCTCCATTCCTCCATCTCAGCCCATGCACTATTCATCCTCCTCTGATGATTCAGTCATACCATCACCCCATTATCACCATTCGATGGACCTATTCTTTCATCTGACAAGAAGGAGGATAGTGACAAAGAACAAAGTAATCAAGGTCAAAGTAGCAAGCTAGGAGGGAATATTTTAGGTACTGTGGTGTACACCTATCAAAGAGGAAATAGGCAAGTGTTTGCCCCACAAATTGTGGGAGGGGCCTTGCTCTCTTCATCAGCAAAGCAGGTACATAAAGGAAAGGAAAATATGGTTGAAACAAAAATGCAAAAATAGGAAGAAGACCCCCATGAAACTGAGCAATATTTTGACTTAGTGGACTTAGATGAGGAAGATGAAAAGGAGAACACCAAAATTATCTTCAAAGAGCAAGAAGAATTGATAAGTGAGTTTCAGGTGAAACTACAAAGAGCAAAATGCATTATATCATATTATGAACAGGAAAATAGGAAAATGGAGACCAAGCATGAGCTTATGGAAGTTCAGCTCATCAAAGCTAAAAGGGAAGTTGAAAAGATTAAAATTCAACTTGAGAAAGCCTATGGTGATTATGGTGAGCCCATGGAGGAAGAAATTCCCAGGAGGAGGCCTAGGACTAGAGGCCTAAAGTGAGCTTTGGAACTTGAAAGAGAAAAAGAAGCTCAACTTTCCAACCAACTCACCTTAAATGAACAACTTGGCATAATGATGAATGAGAACTGGTAATATTGGCTTAAGAGGGTTAACACTCATCTTGAGGATCTGTTAGCTAAAGCTAATAGAGATATAGAGGTTCAAAGAAGAATGACCAAATACTATTCCATGAGAAACAAAATTGATAGAGCCAACCTCAAAAGGGCTCATGCAAAAATTGAGGCCTTAACTCATCAGAAGGAGAAGGACAAGCTTGATCTATTGGTGGAGGCTTCACTCCAAGCTTAGTCACCTTTAACATCAGTTATTTCAACCATTTTTGAAGACCCTAAACTCATTTTTTGTCTTTTAGCATTTCATGTTTTCTTCAGGTAATTTGTGTATCAGTCCCTTGGTCAAACGCGCAGTGCCTAGGCTGTTGCGCACTTTTTTGGGGAATTTTTTGGAGGAATGGATACCACCATTGGATTTAGAAGACCATTTACACTCAATAAAACCATGTTTCCAGATTTGAAAGTCAAAATTACTAGGTGGAAAAGGCAAAAAACACCTAAAAATCATGCTTCTGCATGTTTTTTGAGCTAGGCGCTACGCGTTTGAGCAGTCTTGGGAAATTTCAATTTTGGAGGGGAAAATCAAGCTTAATTTGGTAATTAGGGGCATTTTTAGAAACTAGACAGGATAAGCTTTCCAATGAGCTATCCTGAGCTAGATTTGGACACCAGGAAGGCAATCAAAACTCACCTTGAAGATGGCACTGTGCACTTCCTTCAAGCACTACACGTTTGACACTGGCGTTGCGCACTTGACAAGCAACCAAATTTTTCATTGTTTCTCTCAGAAGATACTTTTAACGTATGGGACTTTGAGTTTTCACTGATATAATTCATAATGATGATGTAATTAAAGTGTTTTTTTGTTACCTGGGGTAGACATCAAATGAATGGGCTAAGTGACATGTAATGAATCAGTTTGTTTCATATTATGGATGAGTTAGTTTGACCACCCTAGTCTTTAGCTATCAGTTTAGTCTTTTGTGAAATTGCTCCTCCTCTAATGGATTTGACCCCTCAGGCTAGTATTATTTGTTTTGAGGCCTATATCATGTATTTTCTTAGTCATTATACAAGTTGGACTCAACATAGATGCTTAGAGCTTGATTGTACACCTTTGTAAATAGTTTGGCAGGAGATTAATAAGAATTGCAATTATTTTATGGAGTTTTAGTACAATTTATTCTTTTGTGATTATTTGTTTATATGTTTTATGTATGCCATCAATCATTTCATTTCTTCTAGTCGAATGTTTTCAAGTTTGATAGGTAGAATCCATTGCATCAGTGCTCTGCCTTAGGAAATCATTCACCAATACATGTTTTCAAAAGTCCAGGAAGGATCCATGATTGTCACATGCCCTTCTTAGCTTCTCACTAGTCTTAAACATCTCACATCATCAATCCCTAAAGTGCTAAAGCCTATTCCTACCTTACCCCATAGAACACCCTGCATTTTTGACCTAATTTCCCAGACCTAAATTGCCCAACTCCTCTTGATCTAGCAAAACCCCTCCAAAATCCAATCAAAACTTTCGAGCTACTATACCTAGCCTAAAATCCTTTACTTTATCTAGTCATCTTGACTGAAATCCTTATGAAGAGAGCCCTCTCCCGGCCTAGTTGGGCTAGCTACCTGGCTAAGCTTGGTTTGAGGTTACCCTGACATTGCTTCCCTTCAGCCTGAGGTCAATCTAGGTGATAACATGAAAGTTATAGCCAAAGGAGAGGAGAGGAGGATATTTGGTTTGAAATCTCTTCACATACCTATTTTGAAAGTAATTTGAGAAAATATAATCCTTCTCGTTCATTTTACAAACTTTTGCATGTCATATACACCTAGAAATAATAGATACATGGCCATAGAAATAGACATTGGCTCACAGAAGTCTTGTTTTCACAAGTTACTTGTGTCATAACCCTCATGTGTGTGCACATCTTCTATGCAATAATTTGATAACGTTGACTCTTCCTTTTTAGTCACATGCTTGTTAGCTTACTCTTTTCCACACTTTTATTTTTACCATCGTAATCTTTAATATATCATAGATCTAACTAAATTAATTTTTTAAACTAGTTGCATACCAAACTTCTCACTGCATTACATTAAACATACATTTAAATACATCAACTATTGGTTAAAGATATAAATTCTATATTAACCCCACAATCACTTAGTTGATTAAATATCTCAACCAAACACTAAACTAGGAATCATCTAAACAACTCTTAAAGAATAGGAACAAGCTCCTTTACTTAGAAACCAACACAACTAAGACAAGTAGGAATTATATTTTTCAAGTCTCCCCCTTAATGACTGCTTGTCTCAATCTCAATTAGCAAAGTCTAGTTGTGGTCTTGGTGTTTACAAACATAAAGAAAAATATGTCGACATCCATATAAAGGAACAACCATCCACCAAAATGCATGGGTGTCCAACCGCAAATATACTAGGATTTCCTTCGCATACATGGTTCTATCAACCATTATAATTGCATACCTCTCCATATTTATCAATTCTAAATCTCCTAGGCTACTAGCTCCATCAAGTTGTCTCTTAACCCTCATAAAGGTGTAGTTGGCAAGTAGGATTTCTGAGTTCCACTCTCGAATCACAAACATCACGAAGTCAATTATCAAACAATGCCTTAAGATGTCATGTAACCTCATGAGAAGACCACTCCCACATCTTCAACAAATGAGGGATCTTTCCCTAGATCCACAATTGTCAAACTAACTCGAAAACCATCCTGCACTTGGTTCCTTTTATAAACCCCTTCAAACCATTAAACCAATTTGATGACCTCTTTCACACTATCAAGTACAAACAGAGTAATATTTAACTTATTTGACAAACCAAAAAATAAATAAATAAATAAAATAGATAAATAATAAAAAAATAAAGATAAAAAAATATAAAATAATAAAATAATAAGAATAAAATATAATAATAATAATAATAAAATAAATAAATAAATAAAATGCCCAAACAATTTTATTATAGTTCATTCTCAAGTAGCACAAAAATCAAATAAGCCAAAAACAACTTATTAATCTGAACAAACAAATAAAATATTGTAGAAAGGAGGCGATACAAATGACTACGCCTCCACTCTTCTTCCAAGGTCAACAAAATCAATTCCAATGTGACCACTTACACCATACATAGTGGCCACTCCTCACTATTGACTTTCATTAAAATAAAATAAGTAAATAAATAAATAAACTTTTCCAAACATTGCAAACACTATGGTTCATGGCTATGAACATATCTTATCATATCAATTCAAAACTCAAGGTTGAGATTACATGTGTTGTGTTATCACTCAGAAATTTTCCCTAGAAGTTATCAGAAGAAGTAAAAGACCAAGGTAACCACAAACCAATCTTTTAAGTATAGGCTCTAGCTAACCTACGACTCAAAGAAGGCTCTCTCTATATGTTTTAGCTTTGTTTGCTGAGATTTTATGCTAGTTCTTAATGTTCAAGGAGTTTTGGATTTGTATTGGAGGTTGGATGGTGGAATCCTTAAACAGATGGATAGAATGATGTCTCTGGCTATTAGGCTATGGATTCAAAAAGGGCAGCAGAACTGGGATTAACTCATTAAAGGGAGTGTTCAAAGGACAAGCTAGCAGTGTGAAATACAGGTCTTTAAATCGGAAGGGTGAAATTATCTTAACCAAGGTGAGAGAGCACTTAAGAATTCTCAACCTGGGATTAAAATTAGGAACAGAGGATGATCATGAGCAAAGGGAAGTTAAGAATCCTTTACTATAGACTAAAGGGAAACTACCTAAACTAAGGAGCAACCAAGAATTCCTTAAATTAGATATTTAGCAGAAAACATAAAAATGCATAATAGTTAAAATAGAGTGCAGTGAAGCAAATTCTGAGATATCATTCCATATTATGCATTTAGATTTCAGATACATTTAAGAATATGGAAAAAAAATTAAAGAAAAATGACAACACAAGAGAAGATACTTGTTTGTATTTCACACTACACATGAATCTAGTGAAATGTCTTTGCTTTATTCATTAATCTAGCTTTCTAGTCCCAACAGTGATACAATAGGTTATAGTCTTTGATCAAGAAAAACTATAGAAATGTCTAAAAATCCACCCTAAATTCTTTGAATTATGAAGTATATATACAAAAAAATATTACAAAATATCTCAAACTAACTTGACATTTAATATAGGAAATACAAATATCTTTTTGCAAGAAGATAGAGAGAGCTAATGAATTGTTTCATGTTGTCCCTTTTTATTTGCTACTGCTGGCTATTATGGTTGGATTTTTAGCCCTTTATGCTAGCTTGCAGTTGTGGTGTTTCACGCTGGAATATTCTTTACTTTTATCTTTCAGCTGATACTCTTTGACCCTGCTGCCCTGTTTTCATCTGTTTGCCTGGATGTTTTCATTTTTACTGTGTAGTATCTTTTGGTTGTAAACTTATCACAACAAATCAGTCATTGTCTCCCACCATTACCCATCAAGTAATTTTACATTCATCATCCTCCTATAGATCTTATCAACTTCAGTATACTTGGCGAAATTGGGCTTGGTGAGGAATAAATGTTTGATCTCATGTTTCAGAAAGAACAAGTTTTCAAATGTGTCATACAACACTTTGCTTATTGGCAGGGCTTTTATGGATGAAGAGTTGGCTTGTTCCTTAGCCAATTTTCTAACTCTATTACCATAGTCCAACTGTGCCATGAGTTTTTCATTGATAACCATTGGACTAGGCAGACCCTTTTCCCTTAAAATTTGGAATTTATCCATGAACCTATCAATGGCTACCTACATATTGTGACACTTTTCTTCTAAGTTGAGCATAGGGTTCTTTTTGGAAAGGACCTTCCTTATTTTCAAAATGGTCTCAGTCTTATCCTCTATATTTAGCTCATGGAGGTCGTATCTATTCTTCCTGTTGAGGAAGTGGATGAGTCTATTGGCATCCTCAGGCTTATCTCCCAATTCCTCCTTCACTTTCTGGATATCTTCTGTAGCTACCTTTACTAACTCTTTTTGTTCAAAAATAGCTTAGATTGATGGCCAAATATCATTGACAGAGTCAATGATATTGGCCCACAGCATTTCCTTGGGTTTTCCAAGTGGTTTCTCCAGCACTACGTCCTTCTCTAGGACTTTGATTCTCTCACCCATTCTCTGGGCCTTTTCTGTTTCTTCTTTTTGCTTGAGTTGGGCAAGTTTGCAGTCAGTTTCCAAACTTGCCACATTTTCTTTTAGTATTTTAATCTATGTAGCCTGGATAGACATATCTTCCATGGCTTTAATCAATTATGATGCTTTCTCTCCTGATGCACCTGTTGCTACTGTAGATTCTGCTGTGACTAGCAATGCTATGGTAGGTGGAGCTTTGGGTACCAGTGATGCTACTAGTGTAGAAGGAACTGTTGTGGATATTGTAGGGATGACATCCTTGGAAGTTGTGGCCATGTCACTTTGCTTCGATTGGGTTAAAGTTTCCAACTCCTTCTCTATCTCCTTAAGTTGATCACTCAAATTCAAGACCAAGTTCATCAACTCCTCATGTCTAGTTTAATTCTCTATGACTTCTAGAGTTTGAGGATGATGTAGCTGGGGTACTTTCAATTGCCTCTTAAGTGCATCAATGTCTTCATTTTTCTTCTTTATAAGCTTCTCTTTAGATTTTATATCCTTGGGATTGTGTCCCAATTCAATTACTAAGTCCTCTAAAGACTTGATCCTTGTATCCTTGGCCTATGAGGAGGCCTTTTCTAACTGAAATTGTGCATATATGTTATTCAAAGAATTATGTAGCTGATGGGAAGCTATGGCTTTATCTGTCAAGGGGGAGTATATCATCTCTCCAACCTGTTTGTGTAGTTCAATCTGGTCTATGGGATGAATATCCCTTGCCAACACTTCAAAATCCACCTTTTTGAAATCTGATGTTGTCTTGGGCCACTGAGTTGTAGGCTTAACAAAAGTCATCTACAGCTTTCCCTATTTAATGTCAAAGGCTGACATTAGCCTTTTTTTATTGGTGGGAGTCAGTTTTAGGTACTGAGCATATGTTTGGGCCTTAATCTTATCATTTCTTTCTTTGATTTCCTTGTATATTTCCTTGATATCTTAGTCTTCGTCAGCAAGCATTCTAAAGGAATACATTTCAACACTAAGTTTCCTTTCCAACATCTGAGTCTGTGATGTGGAAGGCTCTTGCATGATTTCAGATGGAGTGATAGGCCTACTTCTTTCTGCCCCTGTGTTGGTCACCTAAGCTGAATCTTCTGTATATTCCTACTCAGAGGTTAGATTTAGCCTTTGCCTCTTATTTGATTCCTATTGAAAATCAGAGGTGTCCACTCCTGAAGTGCAAGCCCCCTCTCTGTTTCTTTTTGGGATCTTCTCCTCATTCTGAGGAGTCTACATGACTGGAGGGGTACTCAAAGTCCTTTTTGGTTCTTCTGGTACCTGTAGAAAAGAGTTGTCATCAAGCTACTTTTCTAAATCAATCAAGGCATTTTCTACACCTACTCTAGTGTTGTCTTGGTCTACCAAGGTACCTTCCACCCATTCTGTTTGATTGGCATATGCCTCTATTTCTAGTATAGGGTGGTGGATGAAAGTTCCTAGCTTGACCTTTTGTCTTTTCTTGGTAATGAATTCCAAAGGGTCATATCTCCATACAAAACTCCTTTGGAACTTCATTATTTGGAGGATTAGGTCTCCCTCTTTGCCTGAATCTCTAGAATTGCATATGAAGGGACCTAATTGATATTTGATTTTGAAGTTGGCCTTCTTCTTGGCATTGACGAAGTTGACTTCATCTGCATTGATGATTTTTCTATAATGTTCTAGGGCAAACAACCTCATGGGGAGGTATCTTGGCAACTTATATGGTGCAAGCATGCAACCATATATTCTAATTTATGTATGGTTCTGGTAAAGGTACCAGTTACCCACTTTGGTCTGCTTAAACAATTGAAGGACCTTTCTTATTTCTGGATTGATTCTAGGAGGAGGGCTTCGAATCAACATTGCCATGACTGGATGTACACATAAATCAATGAAATCAGAATAAGAGTATGGAGACCAATATTGGTGGACCAATGGGGTCCAGAAAATGATTGACCTGGGTTGGCCTTTGGTGTCCAGCTTCTGAAGTGTGAATGGGAATTTATCAGGTTGATAATACAAGGACATATGGTATAATACTAAGGAATACTTGAAAACTCTTTCATTGTTCATTCTAAGGAATTTCTTATGCATCCTATCAGCTATAAATTGGGCATAGTCATAAATGATAGTAGGAGGTTGCCCTGGAGTGTAGATGGACATGAAGGCAAGGATTGTTTCATCAATGTACGCACTTGTGGAGTAACCCAAAACACAAGATATCATGGCTACAATGTTTTGACCCCATGGGGAAAAAATAGCAGTTACATATGGGGGGGAGTCCTTAGGGAGGTGTTTCTCTTCGCTGATGAAGGTTTGGAATAGTTGGGCCAATTTTTCAGAGATAAGTTTGGGATACAAGTCTCCAATTGAGAGGGGAGTTAGGTTTGGCCCTGGTTGTGTTGGGTTGTGTTATATTCTTTCCATGACTAGCCCACGTAGTTAACCAGGGGATTAGATGGGGGGTGGAGCCCACACCCCCCCCCCTTGTTGTGTCGACTATGTAGCTGGGGGGAGGGTGGGGGGGCTTCACAAGGGTTTGAGGTGTACCCGTAGCCCCACTTTATGGGGTTTGGGGCAGCGCTCCGGAGAAAATTTTGGTTTTGGAACCTATGTTAGGTTGGGGTGGACCCACCTATGGTTTTGTGCATGATTTTCGCACATGTTTTTTGGACGCGATGGTTTTCAGTCCATGGTTTTGGACGCGATGGTTTTTTGGTCCATGGTATTGGATGCTTTAGCGTGTATAAATATGTATTATAACATTGAAAGGAATATAATGAAAAATCAAGCTAGTAGTCCTAGTTTTGGGATCTAGGGGAAAATCCCTATGTATATGTGTTTTATGTGTTATGCTCTCGCATTGATTATTTTCTGTGTTTTAGAATTCGTATGCAGGTAATTTCTATGCAAGGTTAAAACCTACAGGTTGGAGCTACGGAATTTCATTAATGGACTCAGCAGTGATGGTGAATAGGACCTTCTGGTCATGAGACATGATGGTTCTGTGGTTGGGGATGTAGCATGCATAGCACATATGTACAATCTCTAGAAAAATGTGGAGTTGGGGGAACTGGTACTTGGGCAAACTCAACTCCCAAAGGCCAATTTCATTAGCATGGTTCAGGTACTTGTCCCTACTTTGACAATGTACTTTGAGCAGGGGTTCTAGTGTAGTGGTATATTTTATTTGAAAATATTTATCAACTAGAGGAAGGTGGTCCAAGTCTAAGTTAGGTGTAGAGATGGGCCTTACATCCATTGCAATCGGGGCAGACATACTCAGTTCTTATGGATTTGACCGTGGGGGGTGATTCGAAGTTTTTAGGGCAATGGAGATTTTGCAGATGGTTATGACTTAGAGTGTTAAATTTGAAGTAATTTTGATCGTTTTTCCTTAATTAACAGTGTTATGCGAGTGAATTGACTTGGAATTTGACAAGGGAGTTGGTTTTCCACAGTTAAATACCTAAAATTGGGTGAAATTGTCTATAAATGGTGGTTGATGGTGGCTGCAGAGGTTCGTACGGTTCTGGTACGGACTGTTGGATGAGTTGGGTGTTCTGTAGCATCTTTGGAGCAATGGCGAAGGTCTGTAAGTGAATTTATTGTTTGCAGGGGTCACAACGGCTTTTCTGAATTCTTAGTGACAATTGCACGGAAAGAGTGAAAAAAGGGGTAAATTAGGATTTTATAGGAAAAACGGTTAATTTTGGCGGGGTCACTAATTGATGAGCAATGATGGTTTTCGATTGAATAGGGGAAGTGTTTTTGGGGGGCCATCGCACTGCTTTTGTGGTGCGAGCGATATTCAAGAGGGGTCGCCTGATTCCATTCAATATTTGACACACAGTATCAAAGGTTAGGAGGAAAACCACCTTATCGGGGGGGTAATGCGCAGACACTGGGTCGGCCTGATATGGATGTGAGCTGACAATCAACGGTTATCGGGAGGCGAACCTGCGAGACGATTTACACAAAGGGTTTATGGGGGGCCCATGGGTCTAATCACTAGCGGTAAAGGATTAGTTTAATACTTAATCTCCTCGAAGCGCTTTAATTCAAGATTAAGCACTAAGGGCAGGGTTGTTAACATATTTTGTGGGATATCAGGTTGTAATATAGTTTATAAATAAACTAAGGGGTGGGGTTAATTTATATAATGGAGTTAAATGTATACTGGACAATGGGTTTTTCGGAAATTTATATAATAAAGTTAAAAAGTTAATATGCAATGAAATAAGTGGAAGGGGTATTGCATTTAAGCATACAAAATGTTATGCGCTTTTCATACACTTAGTACTTAGGATAAATGTATTTGGTGGGTTTTTTTGTGTAAAAGGGTTTCACATGGGGTGAGTCACTTTTCATAGGCAAAGGTGTTTAAACCTTAGGAAAAAGGGTTTTCTTAGGGAAATGGATTCTTATGAAGGGGGAATGTGTCTTTATGAAAAGGGGGGGGGGGGGGGGGGGGGGGGGGGGGGGGGGGGGGGGGGGGGGGTACTAATACTTGTCCTAATCCATTAACCCAAGGGTCTGGTCCCTCCAAAAGTCATAGAAATACTCTGAGCCTTTTTGACTTGTAGGTTTGAAGTACTAGAACTTATTTATGGGAAATTAGTGAAGTGAAAGGATGAAATGGGTGAGGGGAGGTTAAAAAGTCATATTGTAATCCATTACCTTTTCTTACTTATTATGCTTATTTGGATGATGCATTTGGAACAATGACATAAGTGTTTTTTGTGTAATTATATGACATTTCTGCAACCTTTCTACTGCTTACCCATTTACTCATCCTACCATTTGTCTTCACTTTATTAGGTTGCATTTAGGCCAGAAAACCCTTATCAATCATTTTCTTTTCTTTACAAAGTAAACTAACTAATTATAACCTTATATCATCCAAAGTTTGAGATTAAACTGATGAGCACCTTTTATTTACTCTACCTATCTAATGATCTACCAAGATTACACTGTTTGGTCAGATTTTATTCTCTGCCTATAAACATAAAATTCAAAACATGAAATAGCCAAGTTTAAACAATTTGACTATCATGGATTGTGGCATGAGTACCAAGCTATACACAATATTTTATTATACAAAAATTAAATAGTAGTGGCTTTTTGACTTTCTCACTTTCATGGTCTCTTTTTGTCTTTTGGGGTTCATATATTCTCATTTTTTTTTACCTTTTCATTATTTTTGTCCTTTGATTATTCTTTTAGGACATACCCTCTTTATATTTTTATATTTTTAATATGGAAAACATTTGTAGAAAGCAAAGGTATGTACAATATTACAATGCTTAATCTCAGTCATTCAAAATTATGACTCCTATTGGTATAGGAACCTAACAGTGGCTCCACTTGGGGATGGCATTTTCTAGTGAAATTTCAAGAACTTTGTAGATCAGCAACCTTTGAATTTATATTGATATTACCTTGCCAATGTTCCTCTGTGCTTCTGCATTACAATGAATTTTTCAAAGCTTAGGGCCTTCTCTCGGGCTTCAACTTCAAAAATCACCATCCAATCCAATCTAGACTTTTGAAAATAAAATATGCTCTAATGCAAAGTGAGAATTAGTAGTGAGGTTCAAAATAGTGTTTGAGAATTTAACCATTCACTGGCCCACCTTCTGCTTCTGTACCATCCATTTCTCTTAGGAAGAAATCATTATTACCTTTGAAAGCATAAATGACATATGGGCCTTTCCATAGAAAATCAAATTCCCCATGTTTACCTTTGTCCTCCCTTCTTGAATCCCACTTGAGTACTTTGTCACCAAGGTATAAATCTTCAACCTTGGTTCTCTTATCAAAAGTCTTTTTAATCCTTTCCTACACAACTTGAGACCTAATATATATGTCCTCCCTGGCTTGTTACAGGTGAATTGTTTGGTTGATTCTTCTTTGGATACTATTTGGTTCAACCTGCATTTCTTGAAGTAACTTCATCACTGGTGTTCCCAAGGAAGATGGAAAACATCTTCCATTCGATAAACTAGTTGATAGGGAGAAGTACCAATTGATTTCTTAGTGGTTAGTCTATCTACCCATAAGGCATTGACTATATTTTTATTCCATGTTTTCTTATTGTCCTCTAACAACTTTTTAATGATGTTTACCAAGCTTTTGTTTGAGGATTCTGCTAGTCCATTTCCTTGAGGATAATAGGTTGTGGAATGGCCCAGGGTTATATGGTACTTGTTGCAGAAATCTATCATTCTTTTGGATTTAAAGGCTGTTGCATTATCAGTAATGAGCTTAGTTGGACATCCAAACCTAGATAGAATATGGGTTTCAAGGAAGGTTTTGATAACAGTATCTGTGGCATTCCTTGAAGGTATGGCCTTATCCATTTTTTGAAATAGTCTGTTGCTGTGAGGATCCATTTGTGTTGAGTAGAAGAGGGTGGGTGAATTTCACCAATGAAGTCTAAACCCCATTGTTGAAAAGGAATTTCAGCAGAGATTGGCTTTAAGGGTAAAGGTAAGAGCTTTTTCCTTCCCTCAAAAATTTGACATTTGTGACAAAAGGTCACATATTTCTTGACATCAGAAAACAAAGTTGGCCAGTAGAAACTAGCTCTAAGAATTTTGTCTGTTTTGGTTTTCTAGTAAAGGTGTCCTCCACATTCACCTGCATGAAACTCTTGCAACACCTTGTCAGCTTCATCTTTTAATAGGAAATTGAGAAGAATGCCTTCATGATCTATCCAAAACAAAGCATTGTCTAATATACAAAATTTTAATGATTTCATCTTTAAAAACCTACTTTTAGTCCTAGATAATTCAGGAGGAGCTTGTAAATTCAGTAAAACGTATATAACATTAGCATACCATGGTGATTCAATAAAGGCCTGGTTGACTAGTGAAGTCACTAACACCTCCTCATCATCTATTGCTACAATGAAGTTTATATCTAAGGCATGACAGTTTGATTCAGCCATGAGCTTGCCTAAACCTTGGCCCTTGATTAACTTAGTTGGTTTGGTTTCAATATCATATTCTAGAATAGTAGCAATCCACTTTCCTCTTTTTCCATCTGGACCTTCCTAAGTTAGGATGTCTTTTACTACTGAATTAGGAACATTAGCTACTATATGAGAATATAAGATGTATACACTAAAATCCTTAATGGCTTTGACTAAAGCCAATGCTTGTTTTTCCATTGTATTGTATTTCAAAGGGGCATCTCTCAAGGATTTTCTAAAGAAGGCAATGGGTTGTTCATAGCCTTGATCATTTTTCTGCAACAAAACCGTAGCTATTGTGTGCTCAGAAGCAAAGGAAATAAAATGAAATCTCTGTCAAATTTTGGACTGATTAACACTGGTGTTTTAGTTCAGTCTAGTTTGATTTCTTTAAAGGATTTGTTAGCCTCAACAGTCCATTTTATAGTCTAATCTTTCTTCAACATGTTATTTAGTGATCTAAATAATTCTGCTAAAATAGAAATAAATCTTCTAAGAAAGTTAATTTTCCCTAAGAAAGCTTGCAATTCTCTAATGTTCCTGGGATATTGTATTTATAAGATGGCTTCTATTCTTGCAGGGTCTATTCGGATACCATCTTTTGAAATTATATGACCTAATAGCTTTCCTTCTTCTAACCCAAACAAAGACTTCTTGGGGTTCAAAGAAATTCCATATTTCTTGCATTTAATAAAAACTTGCCTAAGATGATCCAAATGTTGGTTGTCAGATTTTGAAAATACAGTAACTTCATCTCGGTATATCACTAGGAAACCATGGATTTCTTTAGCCAAGGATATATACATAGCCCTTTGGAAAGTGGCTCTTGCATTCATTAGTCCAAAAGGCATTTTTTGCATACATGAATGTGCCCCAAGGAGTAGTGAAGGTAGTTTTGGCTTGGTCATCAGGATGAACTAAAATCTTATTGTAACCAGAAAACCCATCCAATAATGAGATTTTGGTTGCTCCAACTACTCTCTGTAAAATGTGGTCCATTTTGGGTAGAGGGTAATTGTCTTTTAATGACACTTTGTTGAGGTTTCTGAGATCCACACAGAGTCTGATCTCACCAGTTTTCTTCCTAGTTGGCACCAAGTTTGAAACCCAATCAGAAAATTTGATTGGTGCAATTATCTTAGCATCATACATCCTTTGAATTCCCTTTTCAATAGGAAGTAATAAGACGGGATTAATCCTTCTTAGTTTTTGTTTGAAAGGCTTTCGATTTTCTTTTATAGGAATGGTGTTGTGTATGATGTTGGTGTCATAGGATTCAAGGTCCTCATAACTCCAAGCGAAGACATCTTAAAATTCTTTTAATAATTCAATGTATGTTACTTTTTCAATTGGAGGTAATGATTTCGAAAGTTTGATCAATTTTGGATTTTCATCAGTGCCAATATTACATTCCTTTATATCAGATTTCAAAGGTTCCATTTTGGGTTTCCTAGGAACATCATTAGAATCAAACAGATCTTCCAGAGGGGTTAATCCCTTAGGTAAGAAATTATATTTGAGATTAATTACTTCCGTGTCTTCGTTAATTATTTCATCAATCTCAACTTTCTCAAGGTTTTCTACATCTCATTTAGTAAATTTAGTAGGATGAACTCTATCTACTTCTTTACCTTCTATCTCATTTATTTTTATATCATTTTTAATGTTAGGATCTGTTGATGTGTCAATATCTATATTGCTATTTACAAATTCTTCTTCTGAGATTAAAAAGTTGTTTATCTACTTGTCATCAGAGAATATTTTCCATTTCTTCAAACTATCAGGAATTGCAGGTTTGTGCCTAACTTCAATAGTGTATTGATAGTTAGGTTGAAAGGGTAACTTGTAAGTGTTGGCAAACATTGCTAAACTATGAGCTTGCATATTGTGTTTTCTAGGAATTACTGCAAACTTAATTTCTAATAAAGTATTAAGTATTTCTACAATGGTTCCTCTATAACAACTTAATCTAGGGTCCTTTGTTATATATACAGCATCAATCTGTTTTATAACTAGTTCAAAGTATCCCATGATAGAAACTCTTTTAGCTCCTAGATTTCTAACTAATTTAAGACCTATAATTAGTGCTTCATACTTTGCCATATTGTTTGTACATTTAAAATTCAGTCTTTATGCATGGCCTTCTGAGTGATTATTCTCAAGATTGTATATCCATACTCTTGCTTCTGCTCCAAACTTATTGAATCACCCATCAAACTCAAGATGCCACAAAATCTCATGTTCATAATTCTCATCATCTGGTGCAACAAACTTTTCCTCATTTAAAGAAATTTGGCTACCTTGTTTATTGGAAAGTTCTAAAGTTTGGTTAGTTTCATTTTGAATAGAAACTACAATTTCTTTTGGTTTTGTATCAACACTATCTAAAATATTTTCTTATGTTTGGTCAGCATTATACAGGATAAAGGAATCAATGTCTGAATGTATAGAGTAGATAGGAAAGTTTTGAGGTCACTCCTAGTTATTTACCATGTATTTCATTAAAGTTTCTCGGTACAGCTTCTTAGGATGCCCAAACATAAAGATTGTTGCATATGACATATCAAGTTGTAGAGATCCCTAAAGTTTGGCTCCCCATGATCTAGAGAAAAGCATGCCATACTTCGGTGGGATGTCAACAACCACAATATACATAAGAATGCTCTTGGCGGGATATTGGACTAAGGTAACATAGAGGTCTTTGATTAATCCTAGACACTGCACTTGGCTGGAGTCAAATGAAAATAGGTCCTTATAAGGCCTTGTAATTTTTAGGTTTAATTTTTCCATTATTGATTTGGGATTAAATTGTGGGAGGCACCAGAGTCAAACATTGCATTGAGAAGGATTTTATCATGGATACTAAGGCTAATGTAGAAAGGTATAACTCCTCCTTCTAATGGTTTTCCATTAATATCTAGACCAAATATGAGTTCTGGTTGGTCATCAAACAAATTGATTGAATCCTCATTCTCAGCAATGTTCAGGGTCTGGTTTATCTATGCTTTGTATGTTTCATTCTTGATCAGTTATGTTAAAGGAACTAAAATCTTTAGTTTGGCTACCTCTGGTCCTAGATTAAAAGGAAAAGGGGCTTTCTTCGTTTGAGGGTTTTGAATTTTCATAGCAGTATTTTGAGTGGGATGGTCTTCTTTCCCTTTATTGGGGACCTCTTTTTGTGGGTTTTCAAATCTGGTGTTTTGAGGTGTGTCAACTGGTTTTTTAGGGGGAATCGAAGTGGAGGGCTACTCATCAAAAGGTTGATTATGGGTTATATCTACAATGGTGGGGCTAGAAGGATTTTGTTTTTGTCTGCAGAGAATCTGGAGGATTTTAGAAACCGGGGCTTCTTTGATTTTCTTGGGTTGATTTGACATGGTTTTCTTGGTTTGATTGGAGATATCATATTTATTTTTACTCCTTAGGTTATACTGTTTATGTACTTCGAAGATGGCAGAATCATATCTTTGTTTATAATCAAATTACTCTCTAGACTAGATTTGCAATTACTGCAGCATATGTAGTTCTTGCTCATCTTGAGTTAGAAAAACAATATCATCATCACATTCCCATCAAGTTGATCTGTGTATCTTCTTCTGGACCTTCAAGCTGGGATGTTTCTGCATAATTTTCTTGAAAAGGAGGCCTAATATTCTGATCAAGTCCATTTTTTCCTATGTTTTGGTTTTGGTTTTTCCTAAAGTTTGGGTTTCTAACTGGAGTTGCTTGTTGGTTATCCCATTGAGGTTTCCTCTCCATATTCTCTATTCTATCCATTAAATTTTCCATACCTTTAGCTAAATTATATATTTTAATATCAGAGGGTGAAGGTTCATCTTTAGCATTTCCTCTTCTTTCATTCCTAGCTCTAGCTCTTTTAGCTAATAAATTAGCTTCTACACTTACTTCTACACTTTGCATATCTTCTAGGTTGGGGGGTTTCTTTCCCTGAGTTGGAATGCCATATCCGTGTCAAAACCATAAGGGAACTTTATTAAAGCTAAGTCAGGTGGGGGCCTCATATTAACTAGGATGGTGTTAGATATACTGTTAAATCTAGTGCAGTAATCTTGAACAGTTTCATTTGGTCCTCTTCTAATATTTTCATACTCAGAAAGGATTTGTAGGGGATTCTTTTTCTTTTCCCATATGTTCAAAAATTATTGATGAAATGCTTCTAAACTATCAATATTATTATTAGGTAATGCTCTAAACCATTTCCTAACATCACCAGCTAAATTTTGAGCGAATAGTCTCATTTGAACATTCACAATATCTATTTCATGTAGTTCAAAGTAATATGTCATATTATTGACATTATGTTGTGTAGTCTAGTGTCCTATGCCATCAAATTGGACAAATTTACTTTGGTAGCCTGCTGGCATAGCACCAAGTGGGGCAGGTAAGATAAGGGGAGCATATCTATTGGCCATGGCTGAGGCTGGGAGGGGTTGAGATGTAGAGTTGAGGTACTTGAAGGTGGGATGGTAGTGGATTAAGGACCAAGAGTAGTAGGTGATGGATGGAATATGATAGGTTGGTGAGGAAGAGTAGGTACAAATGGTGGTGAAGAGTGGATTTCAGAAGGTTTTATTGATGAATTGGAAGGGAATAATGGTGAACTCAAAGAGTTGGAAGATTGTTCACAAAGCTCAGGGATCTTAGCAGTACTAAGGGATGATTGTGGAGAATTCAGAATATATTCATCAATTGACTGATTGGCCTTTTGGACTACAAGGTTTTCAATGAAATCAGGGTCTAGAACAGTATCATATATTTCACTTTCAGGATTGGATTTAAATAATGACAAATCAAATTTCTCATCACAGGGAAGATCTTCTAAAAACAACCACTCATCAGGACATGAATTAGCTTTAAATAAGGGTGTGTAACTAGTTAAACTTTCTTCTTTTTTGGATTTTCTTGAAATCATGTTGGGATTATCAAATACTGGGGCAGGGTTTGGATCTGGGTTAGCCCTAGTATAATGGGTTCTCCTTGAAGCCAACATTCCAAAATTCTTCTAGTTGTTTTTCTCTTATGAGAAATAACTTCTAATAAATTACTTTAAGAGGCTCAAAATATATAATTAAAAATTTCTTAAAGCTTTATTAGGACTGAGGGTTTGTCCCCAGTATGGTTGCCACTATGTTATCACTCAGAAACTTTTCCTAGAAGTTGTCAAAAAAAGAAAAAGACTGAGGTAACCACAAACCAATCTTTTAAGTATAGGCTCTAGCTAACCTATGACTCAGAGAGGGCTCTCTCTATATGTTTTAGCTTTATTTGCTAAGATTTCAGGCTAGTTCTTAAAGTTTAGGGTGTTTTGGGTTTGTATTGGAGGTTGGATGGTGGAATCCTTAAACAGATGGATAGAATGATGTCTCTGGCTATTGGGCTATGGATTCAAAGAAGGGCAGCAGAACTGGGATTAACTCATTAAAGGGAGTGTTCAAATGGCAAGCTAGCAGAGTGAAATACAGGTCTTTAAATTGGATGGGTGAGATGATCTTAACAGGGTGAGAGAGCACTTAAGAATTCTCAAACTGGGATTGAAATGAGGAACAGAGGATGATCATGAGTAAAGGGCAGTTAAGAATCCTTTACTATAGACCAGAGGGAAACTACCTAAACTAAGGAGCAATCAAGAATTCCCTAACTTAGATAATTAGCAAAAAACATAAAAATGCATACTAGTTAAAACAGAGTGTAGTGAAGCAAATTCTGAGATATCATTCCATATTATAGCATTTAGATTTCAGATACATTTAAGAATATGAAAAAAAAAATTAAAGAAAAATGACAACACAAGAGAAGATAATTTTTTGTATTTCACAGTACACATGAATCTAGTGAAATGTCTTTGATTTATTCATTAACCCAGCTTGTTAGTCCCAACAGTGATACAATAGCTTACAGTCTTTGATCACGAAAAACTATAGAAATGTCTAAGAATCCACCCTACATACTTCGAATTATGAAGTATATATACAAAAAATTATTACAAAATATCACAAACTAACTTGACATTTAATTTAGGAAATACAAATATCTTTTTGCAAGAAGATAGAGACGCCTAATGAACTGTTTCATTTTGTCCCTTTTTATTTGGTACAGTTGGTTGTTATGGTTTGATTTGTAGCCCTTTATGCTAGCTTGTAGTTGTGGTGTTTCACACTAGAATCTTCTTTACTTTTATCTTTCAGCTGATACTCTTTGACCCTGATACTCTTTGACCCTGCTGCCCTGTTTTCATCTGTTTACCTGGTTGTTTTCATTTTTATTGTGTGGTAACTTTTGGCTGTAAATTTATCATAGTATATTAGTCATTGTCTCCTACCATTCTACATCAGGAAATTTTACATTCATCATCCTCCTATAGATCTCATCAGCTTCAGTATACTTGGAAAATTGGGCTTGGTGAGGAATAAATGTTTGATCTCATGTTCTAGAAAGAATAAGTTTTCAAATGTGTCATACAGCACTTTACCTGTTGGCAGGGATTATATGGATGAAGAGATGGCTTGTTCCTTAGCCAATTTTCTGAATCTATTACCATAGTCCAACTATGGCATGAGTTTTTCATTGATAACCATTGGACTAGGCAGACCCTTTTCCCTTAAAATCTGGAATTTAGCCATGAACCTATCAATAGATACCTACATATTGTGACACTTTTCTTCTAAGTTGAGCATAAGGTTCCTTTTGGAAACGACCTTCCTTATTTCCAAAATGGTCCCAGTCCTATATTTTACATTTAGCTCATGGAGCTCGTATCTATTCTTGTTGTTGAGGAAGTGGATGAGTCTATTGGAATCCTCGGGCTTATCTCCCAATTCCTCTTGTTAGAGCCTAGATTGACCTCAGGCTAAAGGAAGGCAATTCTAGGGTAACCACAAACCAAGCTTAACCTGGTAGCTAGCCATACCAGATCAGGAGAGGGCTCTCTCCTTATGAATCTCAGTAAATATTATTGGATTATGAACAAGATTTTGTGCTAGGTATAGTAGCTTAAAAGGTTTTGATTGAATTTTTTGGCTTTTGTTGGATCAAGTGGAGCTGAGCAATTTAGGTCCAGGAAATTAGGTCAGAATGCAGGGTGTCCTATGGGGCAAGGTAGGTATAGGATTTAGCACTTGAGTTTGAGTGAAGTGAGATGTCTAAGACTGGTGAGGAGCTGAGGAGGGCATGTAATGATCATGTATCCTTCTCAAACAGAAGAAAACATAGAATACTGAATGATTTCCCAAGGTAGATCACTGCAAACAATGAATTCTACCTATCTATCTTGATATCTTTCAGTTAGAAGCAGTGAAATAGATGATGGCATACATAAAACGTGTAAAAAAATGATAAAAAAAAATAAGAAACTATGAAAAATCTCCATACCACAGGAATCCCATAAAAATAGTTGCAACTCCTTTTAATTTCCTTGCCAAACTACTTACAATGGTGTACAATCAAGCTCAGAGCATCCAAGTTCATCCAACCTCACCAAATGACCAAGAAAACACATAATATAGACATCTAAACTACTCATCTTGACCTTCAGGGGTCGAATCCATGAGAAGATGGGTTGTTTTAACCATTTCCCAACTAAGAATTGGAATATAGACAGTCAAACAACCTGCCTCTAAAAGAGTGGAAACAGATTCATTTGCCTCAAAACCACCTCTAACTAATGAATCTACCCTATAATACTATTTTACTATTAAATTTACGTGCCATGTCATCAATTACAACAACTAAATCATCCATGAGGAGAGATAAATCCAATTCACAAGCAAAACAGGTGAATTTTTGTTTCCTAAGCAAAAAAGGCCATAAGCACAGTGCCACTAGCCAGAAGCATAGTGCCACTTTCAGGTCACTTTTGGAGGCCTCCTCGGCATCCAAATTGAGCCCATGATAGTTCATTGGAAAGGTATTCAAGTATAGTTTTTGGAACACCTAGAATTTTTGAATTTGGAGGTCATTTCCCCCCTCAAAACTTGAATCTCCGAAGACTTCTTCTGTGTGTCCAAAAAGATGTAGAAAGGTCATTTTTTGGTAGTTGTTGGACCTTTTTGTGAACTAGATCTACTCCAAAACTTCTGAAAATTGCTAGGGTGCATTTCCTCATCATTCTAAATCCAAAAATGTCAACCTTTTCTCTAATGGATGCCTCAGGAAAAAGCGCAATGCCAGTGGCATTGTGCTTATAGGCAAATTTTCTGTGTTAAGAATTTCAAAAATGAAAAAACTCCTCAAAATTTGCCCAAATTTGGCATGGAGGACCACCATCAAGTGCTTTGGTTGGCCAAGGAGGATTCAACCAATATCTTCAACCTATATTGCTATTTCTTGCCCTATAAGGCTCTCCTCAACCTAGCTTTTAGCTTCTTGATCCTCATGTTACAAATTTTGTTACGAGCCATGTAATGGTATGCCATGTGTCGGAGCATTTTCTTATCCCTATTGGCCTTTTCAATGAGCCTTTCAAGATGTAGGTTGACTCTTTCAAGCCAAGTTTCCCTATCTTGTTCAATGGGAGTCAAAGTGACATGAGCCTCTTTGTCACTTTGCATCTTTATCTTCAGTAGCTCAAGTTCCATGAGGACCTGTTTATGTCTTAGTTGTTTGTTTTCTTGCTCCAGGTAAGTGATGTCAACCTTAGCTCTCTCTAAGTTGTCTATCAAAGCTTGTATTTGGGCTTCTTTCTCCTGAATAATTACAGCTTTGACATTTTCCCTCTCTTGAGCCTCTAGATCAATGATCTCAGTGTCATGCTGCTCGGGCTCATCATCATGGTCCTCCAACGGAAATTTCTTTTCTTGGTCATCATCCAAGTCATCTTCTTGTACCTTTTCCTTGACTTTGCTCAGCTTCTCAACCTGTACCTATTTTGTTGATGTAGAAGGCAAAGCCCCTTCCACACCTTATGGAGATAACATTTGCCTGTGGATTGATGAAGAAGGCAAGGTCCCTTCCACATATTGTGGATTAAACACTTGCCTATCAACTGAAAAGAACTTCCTTGACCATCTTTGATATGTCAATAACACCAATATCTCAGTAGTTCTAGTCTCTTTGGCCTTCTCATTCATCTTCACCTGAGCACTGCTGGAAGGTCTTCCTTGTCCATGTTTGCTAAGTTTTGAAGTTATGTACACCTAGAGAAGGTATGGAAGGAGTGAGTATGAGTGATTTAGGAGTGAGGGGATGGGAGATGACCTTATGGGCTGGAAAAAGAATGAGGGAGTAGGAATGATAAAAATGAAAGGGAGGGCTTGTTTTGTTTGAGAAATTGCCCTTTGGGAAGAGGGATAAAAGGATAGGAATGATATGGAATAAGGATAAAGGGATAAAGGGATAAAGGGATAGGAAAATAGAGATAGGGAAATAGGGATAGGGAAAGATTTTATAGTTGTAGTGATAGGTGATAGGAGGAAAAATGAGGGTTTAGGGTTTTAGGCATACTAGGGGCAAATTTAGGGTTTCATATTTACCATGGGAAATGATGCTTAAAAGTTTGATTTGCAAACCAAAACTGAAGTGAGGGAGGTCAAATTATTTGCAATGAAGGTAAGAGAGAGAAATTTTGAATTTTCTTGAAGTTTTGAGGTTTTTAAGCTCTCCTGCCAAAAGCGTAGCTCCACTGCCAAAAGTGTAGCGCCACTGTCAAAAGCGCAGTGCCACCCTGCCAAAAGCGTAGTGCCACCTTCAAGAAAACGTTTGACTGCCTTCTTGATGTCCAAATTAGGTGTGGGATAGCTAGCTGGAAATATTGTCGAGTCTACTTTCCATGACATCATGAATTTTTTAATTTGGAGTTCATTTTCCCTGTAAAAAGATCAATCTCCCAAGATTGACCAAAATGTGCAGAATGAGGCTGCCAAAATGCATAGTGTTGTTGCAGTCAACTTTTGAAGGTCTTACTCAACTCAAAATTGAGCTCATAATAGCTCATTGTAAATTTGTTTGTGTCTACATATCATTTGACGCATCAAGCAAGTCATTAGGGCATTCCATCTAGGAGAAAAAATTGATTTTACCAAGGTCACTCCAGAGGTGCATTAACCCTCCTGAGGCAAATGATGTTTTCGACATTTCTCCCAAACCATGAAACCTGTGTAAAAAATGAAATATTTTTTTCTTCTTGGATCAATGATGGACAAAACCTCTTTCAATTTTGTCAAATTCATCTTTTCTTGCTCAAAAAAACAGTTTGAAGAAAAATCATCCCTTATGTGTGGTGAATGGCGTGTTCCTTGGAATGACTTCTCGACAAATGATGGAGACCTAATGTTTGATGATATGAAATGGCCTCATACCTTCTTATATCCCTTATGCCTCCTCTTCTTTGATATCTTTGATACCATAGCCAACCCTAGCTCAATGGGAAAGGAATTTAGGGTTTTAGTGCTTGTTTCTCTTTTGCTTTTGCAGGGGAATTGGTGCTAATGATGACTTGATTTTTGTAGTGGCAGGTGCTTGGCAACATCATCAGATGCTTAGGAGAAGCTGGGAACCAATATTACTTATGGAAACATAAAATTACATAAGCAATGAAGATAAAAACAAAATACTCTATTTTCACCTCAAAACAAGTTTTGAGGTGAGAACTACATTAGGCTTTCGAAATGATAAATTATGGTTTTACCAATAATTATTGGCCTCCTCGTGTCCTTGATGATCATTATTGGCATGTAATTATTGGATTTTACCATGGTGGGACCCTAAAACCTAATGAGACCAAACCATAAGATTTAGAAATGAACTGCAGAGTAAATATGAACCATGACTAAACTATATGGAAGAGGATCAACAAGTACAGATCATGAGGGAAAAACTGAAGAAAACCCTACCATCAATGAATCCATGACCTAATGGAATGAAAACTCATCAATATGGGACTCCTACTATGAAATGAAAAAGAGCAAATTTTTATCATTGATGGCAATGTGAAGACACTGACACTAACACCTCCTTCACTTTCTAGATAGCTTCTGTAGCTACCTCTAATAACTCTGTTTGTTCAAAAATAACTTGGATTGATGGCCAAATATCATTGACAGAGTCAATGATATTGGCCCACAACATTTCCTTAGTTTTTCCAAGTGGTTTCTCTAGTGTTAAGTCCTTCTCTAGGGCTTTGATTCTCTCACCCATTATTTGGGCCTTTTATGTTTCTTCTTTTTGCTTGTGTTGGGAAAGTTTGCAGTCAGTTTCCAAACTTTCCACCTTTTATTTTAGTATTTTCATCTCTATAGCCCGAATAAACATCCCTTCCATGGCTTTAATCAATTCTTATGCTTTCTCTCCTGATGCACCGGTTGTTGTTGTAGATTCTGTTGTGACTGGCAATGTTGTGGCAGGTGGAGCTGTGGGTGCCAACGATGCTACCAATGTAGAAGGAACTGTTGTGGATACTGTAGGGATGACATCCTTGGAATTTGTGGCCATGTCACTTTGCTTCTATTGAATTAAAGTGTCCAACTCCTTCTTTGTCTCCTTAAGTTGATCATTCAGCTTCAAGACCAAGTCCATCAACTCCTCATGTTTGGTTTGATTCTCTATGAATTCTAGAGTTTGAGGATGATGCAGCTGGGGTATTTTCAATTGCCTCTTAAGTGCAGCAATGTATTCATTTTTATTCTTTATAAGCTTCTCTGTAGCTTTTATATCCTTGGAATCGTGTCCTAATTCAATTACTAAGTCCTCTAAGGACTTGATCCTTGTATCCTTGGCCTATGAGGAGGCCTTTCTAACTGAAATTGTGCAGATATGTTGTTCAAAGAATTTTGTAGCTGATGGGCAGCTATGGCTTTACTTGTTAGGGTGGAGTATATCATCTCTCCAACATGTTTGTGTAGTTCAATCTGGTCTATGGGATGAATATCCCTTGCAAACACTTCAAAATCCACCTTTTTGAAATCTGATGTTGTCTTGGGCTGTTGAACTCTAGGCTTAACAAAAGTCATTTGCAGCTTTCCCTCTTTAATTCAAAGGCTGACATTAGCCTTGTTTGATTGATGGGAGTTAGTTTCAGGTACTGGGAATATGTTTGGGCCTTAAGCTTCTCATTTCTTACTCTGATTTCCTTGTATCTTTCCTTGATATCTTGGTATTTGTCAGCAGGAATTCTAAGGGAAGACACTTCAACACTAAGTTTCCTTTCCAGCATCTAAGTCTATGATGTGGTAGGCTCTTGCATGCCTTCAGATGGAGTGGTAGGCCTACTTCTTTCTGCCCCTATATTGGTCACCTAAGTTGAATCTTCTGTGTATTCCTGCTCAGAGGCTTGATTTAGCCTTTGCCTCTTGTTTGATTCATGTTGCAAATTAGAGGTGTCCATTCCTAAAGTGGAAGCCCCCTCTCTGTTTCTTTTTGGGATATTCTCCTCTTTCTGAGGAGTCTACATGACTAGAGAGGTGCTCAAGGTCCTTTCTGCTTCTTCTGGTACCTGCAGAAAAGAGTTGTCATCAAGCTTCTTTTCTAAATCAATCAGGGCATTTTCTACATCTACTCTGGTGTTGTGTTGGTCTATTAGGGTACCTTCCACCCATTCTATTTGATTGGCATATGCCTCTATTTCTAGTATAGGGTGGTCGATGAAAGGTCCTAGCTTGACCTTTTGTCTTTTCTTGGTAATGAATTCCAAAGGGTCATATCTCCATACAATACTCCTTTGGAACTTCATTCTTTGCAGGATTAGGTTTGCTTCTTTGCCTGCATCTCTAGAATTGCATATGAAGGGACCTAATTGATCTTTGATTTTGAAGTTGGCCTTCTTCTTAGCATTGACAAAGTTGACTTCATCTGTATTGATGATTTATCTATAATATTCTAGGGCAAACAACCTCATGGGGA
>APFE030737534.1:141029-183744 GCA_000404065.3 Pinus taeda
AAAGCCACTTATGATGAGTTGACTATGGAACCAAATCATAGTAAAAGTGAATGAGGGATTAGACACACTCTTGAGGGATTAGACACACTCTTGACCCTTTGGACTTGCTTTGACAAAATATTAAGAATTGCAGCAAATCATTATTAACAAGTTGTTATTATGTATATTAACTAATGAGTTGGTTGATCTTATAATAAATATATTTATTTATTTTAAAAATAATATGTGATGTATAAAAATACCCCAACTTAAATGCCATATATAAAACCTAAATATTATATTCTACTTACTAACTAACGTCAATATATGGAATGTCTTTTAAAGTTCCATTAATCCAAAGATACAATATATGGAATGTCTTTTAAAGTTTCATTAAAATGGAAAATCTGTATATAACGTTAGCCAAAGGAATTCTTAAAAAAAAATGTAATTTTAATGTATAAAAGAAAAATTAACATAAATGAAATCATGCCTTTTTCTAAGTTTTAGCCTAATAGCTAGAGTGTAGGTTTAGTCATCCAAATGCCGGACAACAATGTAAAGCATTAACTTTGTGGTTAGGCCATCCCTTGAAATCTACAGTATATAAATCGAGTTAATTCATCAATAAAACCATTAATGATATAGATTCTAAATTAATTCCAAAAAGTGATCAACAACCTTGCTTTAAGTGATAAATTTGTGGGCGATCATTTACTACGAAGGCAATGATGTTGCTCAGGGTAATTTCTTTTGGAGAAACAAAATAAACAACAACAAAGTAAACAACAACAAACAACAACCGTGATAATAAACAAATTGTAATTCAACCTACTTAATAAGTCAGGAAATATTAAGCTATGAATATGTAAGATGACAAATCATGTAATAAATCAATCGATAGTTACATATATTAATATCAAAGAAAGATTACAACCATTGTCTTGACGTTGCAGTCCTCCTCTGACAAGACCAGGTTCCCACACACTTCTGCTAGCATTCCATGATGGCCTCAATCCATAATAGTTTTAACTTTTGAGGCTCTTCCCTTTAGGCTTCACTCCAAACCAAATCACACTTTTCCCTCACACAACTAGTAATAGGTTGTTATTTACTCCAAACCAAAATAGCACTAGCACACCAACATTAACACTTCAACACTAGCTTGTTCTTGGGAAGAAGGCGGGTTTATATAGGATGAATGGATGGGAGATGGATCCTCTTCTCATGGGAGAAAGGTTTATCCCTTGAGGTAGTTCCATTATTATAAGGGAAAGGAGCCCAAACTGACATCCTCGGCACCATCCAGCCAAACCATTTACCAAACTTCCGTTACAAAGCTTCTAGAGCTAGAAGCTTCGGTTCTTAATTTAAGAACTTTCTATAACAGAACCAGCACAACTAGAACATAGCTCATTTACTCCGGTTGGCGCTAGGGATAGTGCTAATATCTGCAAATAGGTGCGAGGAAGACAAGGGCCATTAGCGTCGGTCTTGTAAACTAAGCAAAACAGAAGTTTTAGGGGAAATGGTGCAAAAGGGAATTGATCTACTCTTGAAAAGGGACATAATGGGAGTTTCTTCATGAAGGGAAAGCATGTGGGGTTCATTGTAGAGGTCCTCCAGGATCAAGGAATGGGAGTTCAGGGACAGTGACAAAATTTTGTGTAATAGATGTCCCATATAGCATGAAGGCCAAGCTAGAGTGAGGGATGAAATGCTTTACAAATCAGTGTGAGGAACCGATCTACCATCGGAAAATCTGCAAGCAAGTATAGATACATATACATAACTGAGAACTCTTTCAAGTGATACATGAATCATAGCATGGATGCAGCCATCAGAGAATGATCATGTAACTAAATCCAGGTATTAGCGTAGCCATCTGTCAAAAAGGATCATAATGAAACCAAGGTATGGTTGCAACCATCCAATAATGAGAAGGATCAAATATGATAACTCAAGGTCTGGTTGCAGCCAGCCATCTGAAAGAGACATGCATATCATCATAACCATGTCACATCACTTCACAACCTGGAATTTTGTGATCTAAGTCCAGGGTCTTGCGCTCTAACACGACCCGATCAAAGTACAAATTCTAACATGTGAATAGATGTGTTGACGTCGAATATGCTAGAAAGTCACTTTATTACCAGTCAATGATGTAAACTATTAACAAGCGCAAGAGAAACCACCAATAATGAAAATGGTCCTCAATGTACTATCAGCATAATCCATAGAATGTGAATAGAGGAATTGAAGTCGAACATTCGTGAAATCACTCGATCGAAAGCCAATGATGTGAACTTGTCATCGAGTGCAAAGAACTTGCCATTAGGGCATGCAAGCTCTAAGGTACTGGAAGGCAGTCTCTTGGTCAATTTCCCGGATAATGAGTTTAAGTCGATGGGAACCGACCGTGTCGAAGGAGGGCCACAATTTTTCCCACATCATTGACACAAGACGAAAGGATTCAAAATGATTTTGGATGATACAGAGAATCAGAAGTAAGTTTAACTGCAGAAGGACAACTCTTGAACATATCAGCGACACAACTTGAAGTTTGGCAGCTTTTGGATCCATAGGATCAGTAGTCATGATGACGTGGTAGAAATCAAATGGAAGGAAAAAATTAACGGCCCAACCCAGGAAGGTCAACGATACAAAGGAGGATATCCCAACCTGACACAAAGCAGAAAGTGTCATGTTCAAGAGTGAGCTACTAACACAACTGATAGATTTTCAAATTTTCCCCCACCATGGCAAGTACCCCAATTATTTTTTAATTGCAAGCTTGAAGGGGATATCATATGCTTGCACTGTAAGTTCATCCTTCAGATGAATCCGACCTAGTAAGTTTAACGAGCCCTAGGAAGGAGAAGCTCATGTTCATCATGGTGACGAATCCGATGTCGTTTAATAATTTAACGAGTCGGACAGAGGTGTCACTCGGTATCTTTTTTATGTTTAGAGAGTTTGAAAAATACACAGAAAATAAAACTCCACATGGTCCCTTTCGTACATTTGTGTCTCTCGAGCCTGAAAAAGTAGAAAATAATACGTGAGAGAACCGCTTGACCATTTCAGTCCAGAAGTACCTTTTTTCGTAAATAGTGCCTCATAGTCTGAAAAGGGGTAAAATTGTACTGGGCACAAGATGTTTCTCATCCATTAACGAGTTTGAAACGACAAGGGATCGGCCATTTTTTCCCTTTTAAAGGGTTGGAAAAGAGTTGAAAGTGAAACCCCCATTTTATCTTCTTTTACGAGTCAAAAGGGAAAAACACTCAGAAATCTTTTCATATGAGTTTAACGAGTCGAGAAAAGAGTTGAAACGTGATTCGTCATCATCGTCGAACATTCATCACCTTTCGCTACACAAAAAGGTAAAGTGTATTATCCAATTCTTGAGGCAAAATAGGTCAAAATATTTACAAAAACCTGATATTTTCATGAAAAAATGTATAAAAAGGAGAAAAGTAATTATATTTTTACCATTTACCATTTTACCTTTACTGTGAAAACTTTTTACTCACTTTTTCCCTAATTGTTCTAGAGCATATTGCGAGAGATCCAATAGGTCAATTGACGAGCTGTCAGTTCCAGGTAACAGCTAAAGCCCTGAGCTCCATTTTCTGTCCTTTATTTCTGTTTTTAACCACTTTTTTGGTTTTTTGAGGGGGTTTTTGAAAAACTTTTTCGCCCTCGGTCATCGCGATTTCAAGGCACAGAATCGTGCCGACCGAGGGTGATTAACAAATCCATCCACGTCGATTGGCGTAACTATTTTTAAAACAGGCGCACCGACACCGTGAGTAGGGAAAAACCCTATTTCCTCAAAAAATCACCGTTTAAACTCAAATTTTATGGGCCAAGCATGATTGTTGACTTGAATTAATGGCTTTTGCAGGAAAGAATCATTGAAAATGGTGGACTGGAAAGAATGGGAACATGAGGATGTTGACACCCAAACAATGAATGACCCAAATTTCCTAGAAGCTTTGAGGGCTTGCGGGCTCCTAAAATTCTTTCTCACATCAGAGATGCAGGCTCAGCCCGAGTTGCTTCAGTACCTGATTAATCTTTGGGACATTAATCGGGGGATATTTTTCATTGATGACCAGGAGCTGGAGTTGGAAACTTCAGATATATACTTCATCATTAGACTATCGCACGGAGGGGAACCAATGAACTTGTATGGGTCACGACAGATTGGGGCAAGCATATCTTCTTTGCTTGTCGAACACTGCCCTAAGGTCTTGAAATCCAAAAGTGGGAAGATATACATTTCCAGTGTGAGGGATCTAACATTAAGAGTGCTTCTGTTGACTATCAAGAGAGTGGTGGGGTCCTAGGCGGAACATGAGACTAACAAGTCGAAGTTCCTTTATGCTATCAACTGTATAGCTCCTACGATCTTCCACTGGGTATAGGCCATGAAGATCAACATCAAACGCCATCTGTTCAAAGCTAAGGCGGGGAATCTAAAGCAATTTTGCTTCGAATCTATACTTGTGACCTTCTTCTTGGAACAGGTACCACTATTCCAGTATCAGCCGACTAAGGTAAATCCTCCTATAGCACTCAATCTGTGGATGGTCGCTGGAGTCGTTTGAAGCCCAAGATCACTGGGGGTCAGCACATGTCATACCGACTTGCATTCTTTTCATGGCTATGAAGACAGAAGATCGTCGTGGAGGATTGGCCATAAAGTGGCATTGATTTCCATGGAGATCCAAATATGCCCTTACCAGATGGAGAGGACTTCAATGATGAAGGTAAAAAATCAAATTTCCAATTTTGAGATTTTTTAATTGTTTTTGGTATATCTGCACTTATAATATTTCTCTTATTAATGCAGATGATGGACTAGAGCGGCCTGTTGGGATGTCCCCAATAGCCAGGCGCGTCCCTTGCCCTATCGATGTTATCACTCCTTATCAGGAAGGGAGTGAAAACGAGGAGGATATCGCGAGGAACCTTGAGGGGTTGACTCATGGTATCCCAGAGTATGCTCAGGTAGGAGGCATTCCATGTGAGTACCAGAGACACACGGTGGGGGTCTCGAATCGGATCCGTCGATTGCTGACTCATGTTGCACAAGCCATATCATGCTACCATGATCACCATGCTGATTATTTTCTAGGTCCAGCACTTACATTTTTTTAGGCGTGCATGCCACGGATATATGAGGCCTGTGAGCCACTGATGTTATTTTAGACACACATATTATTTTTTTGGGTTCTGATGTATCAAACATTATCACCAAATATATATATTTTTATATTAATATATATATATATATATATATATATATATATATGTTGTATTTTCTTGTCTACTATAGTACAAATGGTTTGTTTTATCTTTTCACATGTTTCGTAAATGTCTATCAAACACATGATTAGCTAATGCATATGTCAATGTATTCATGTGTCTACGAATATGATGATATGTAATGTAATCAAAATGTCTTTCCAATAGATGGATACAGAGATACATTCTCAATATTTGAGGGTTTCTGAAGGAATATTGCCTATTGAATTGAAGGACAACAAGCTTTGAATCCAGGTTGACAACCAATTCTCTGATGCCTAGAGCGATGGCCTCTAACAACTATTCGATGACCGTACTATATTCAGCAATGTTGTTAGTTGTGTGACCTAGATAGATACCTTGAAGGTAAATCAACTCACCGTTAGGGTCATAAATAGCCCATGTCGTGGATGATAGGTTCTGGGTTCTACGACAAACACCATCAGTGAAACCAATGTGGGGAGTCGCAGACATGTGCAAAGTAAGAAGAGCATAGCAAACAAGAAAGTTGTTTGGAAACTATCACACAAAACCACACTACACAAAATGAATGATACACTAATGTTCACAAGTAACTATGCAAGATGACCTAAGCATAATACTTCTTGAGGTAAAGCTTGTTTCGGGGCTTATCGAGAGGATTTCCTTCATAATCAATAAGCCCATAGGCTCCTTTCTGCAAAACACATTTCACGATGTAGGGCCCATGCCACATGGGTTTGAACTTTCCTGCCACCAGCTTATCATTATCTTGGTCGTATAGTAAGACCAAATCACCCTCAGAGAATGCGCGAGGGGAGACCAACTGATTGAAATGGGATTTGACCCATTTATTTTGTGCTTCGATGACCAAGGTGGCAAGAAGGCGAGTCTCGTCCAATCATTGTAAATATAAGAGGTGTTCCTCTTGAGGTGATGTTTTGGGGAGGAGTTCAATAGCTAACTTGAGTGAAACAATCTCGCATTCGATCGGCAATGTTGCTTCCAGACCATAGACCAGCCGGAATGGTGTGAAACCAGTTGCGCCTTTGGTTGAGGTTCAGTAGGCCCACAGAGCTAAAAAGAGCATGAGATGCCAATTTTACTTGTGCATCCCAGTAGTACGCTAAAGCATTATGATCAAGACTTTGTTCACGACTTCAAATTGGTCGTTAGCCTGAGGGTAATATGGGATCGAGCCATCGTGGCGCAAGCCCAATGCAGATGTCAGCTCAGCCAACATGTAATCTCTGAAATAGGAGCCACGGTCTGTGACAATGGCTTGGGGTATGCCGAACCTAGAAATAACATGGTTGAAAAGGAATTGAGCTGTCGTCTTACCATCTACAAAGTATGTAGGCATTGCTTCAGCCCATTTGGTGAAATAATCCACAGCAACGATAATATAGTCATGCCCCTTGGCCGAACAAGGGTTACATGTCATATAATTGATGCCCCATTTGGCAAAAGGACCAAAGGTAATGACGGGGTGTAGATGAGCGGGTGGGGCATGCCTCTTGCATTGGTAAATTTGGCATTCATGGCACTAGCAAACAGCAAGAATGTAGTCATTGAAGATAGACAACTAGAAATAACCAATGCAAAGGATTTTCTGAGCTGTAGCATAGCCAGACATATGACCACCACATGCCCTGGAGTGGCAATCATTGAGAACCCTTTCAACTTCCTTGATCATAAGGCACCGGCAAAGAACAAAATCGACACCGACATGGTATAAAGTATCGCCAATAATACGGTAGGTTGGGAGTGATGTCAAATCCTATGGCGATCATCCTTGTTCAACGCGGACCATAACATGGACATTTGGAGATACACGATGATATCACCGTACCATAGATCAAGGGTGCTAATCAAAAATAGGGTCTCATCCGGAAGTTGTTCATCTGCACCAGCAAGGAGAGACTTAGAGGGAAGGGAAAAAATCAATTCGGTGAAAACAAGCAACTTCTTAGATTTGTTTGTAGTAAATCCCAAATCTAATTCTTGCAGGATCATGATCCATTTAGAATATTTCCCCCCAGCAACTGACGAGTCAGGATATAATTCATGGGGTTACATTCAGAAATCACTGTAGTCATGCACAAAAGGATATAGTGTCGAAAGCGTTGAATAGCCTAGACGATAGCCAAAGCCAACTTATCAACATGTGCATAACGTGTTTCAGTATCGAGGGTATTTCGACTAAGGTAGTAGATCACATGTTCATTGCCTTCATCGTCGTGTTGGACCAAAACCATAACTATGGTGCTAAGGGTCGCGGCTAGGTAAAGGAAGTAATCTCGATAATAATCTGGCGGATGCAACAGAGGAGAATTTACAAGGATGGTCTTGAGATCGTTAAAATATTTTTGGGCCACCTCATCCCATAGAAAGGGAGTTCTTTGTTTTAGCAACTGGCTAAATCCTATAGCTAGCCCGACATAATTGGGTATAAAATGATGGAGAAAGATGACCTTTCCTTGTAGGCTCTAGAATTGGTGCAGTGAAGATGGAGGGGGTAAATTTACAATGGCCTCAACTTTCAGTGGATCAAGGCGAATACCGTCCTTGGAAATAATGAAGCCAAGGAGTCATCCTGATTCTACGCAGAAAACACATATGTGCGGGTTTAACCGAATGTTATAGTGTCTGCAGTACAAAAAAATCTGTTGAAGATGGCCTGGGTGATCTTGGAGCTTACGAGAATGAGCGGGAAGGTCATCCAAGTAAGGCTGGACAATGTTGCAAATATCATGAAACACATAGGACATGACCTGTTGAAACGTGGCTCCAGCATTTTTGAGGCTGAAAGGGAGCTTCTTGTACGCAAGTGTACCCCACGGACAGATAAAAGTTGTCTTTTCTTAATCTGGCAGTGCAATGTTGATCTAGTTGTAACCAGAAAAACCATCCATAAAGGAAAAGATCTCACTCCCAACACATTCATCGATGATTTGATCAATGAAGGGAGTAGGATAGTTGTCTTTAGGATAGGCACGATTGATATCTTAATAAGCGACACAAATGTGGATCGTGCCTTGTTTTTTAGTCACCTGGACAATATTGGACACGTAGTCTGTAAGGGGGATGGGACAGATGAACCCAACTTTGAGAAGCTTTTCAACTTCACCCTTAATAGTGGCAGCCTTCCTAGGGTGCACTAGGTGAAGCCGTTGGCGAATGGGCTTTGTGTGCAGATACGTTGGTATTTCGTGCACTACAATGCTAGGATCAATGTTGAGAATTTCTTCGTAGGACCACACAAACACATCATGGAATTCCTTAAATAGACAAGTATATGTCTTGACCTCATCTGGAGAACAAGATACGCCAATATGAGCATGTTCATTGAGACCAATTTTATATAAATGTCAATCAGCATCATTTGGATAATATTACCTAGATTTCCTTCCAACCATACTTCACGAGTAATAATTGGTGGCGAAAACGGAGAAGATGGCTCTTTGAAAATGTTATACATGACTGTTGAGCGAGGCAAGAATGAGGAGCGATGATGAGTATCAATCCAAGGTGGTTCCTTGAGAGACATGACTTCCATGATACCTTCATCGGCACGAAAGGTCTTGGCTAAGGGATCAGGCGATTCCAAAGTTCCAAGCCACGAGGATTGAGAATATGTATCTAGAGAGGTATTCTATATAAAAGAATCAGAGGATGCAAAGATTAAAGCTGAAACAATTTCCATGTAATTAACTTCGGCAAAACTAAGTGGCATAACCTCGCCCAAGGCATCAACAAGATCTGGTGAAGGTGTGACCCAAGGATCAGATTGAACCGAGATGATGTTGACAGAGGAAACATGAGGAGGTGGGAGTGGAAAAATTCCCATTAAGGCGGAACCTTTGAAAAGACTTGCCCCCACACTCTCATAGGGAGCATCAGTGTGCTTGATGTATGGAACATTGCCATCTGAGGAGGAAGAGGCAAAGAAAGACAGTTGGTCGACAATGACAATTTTCCCTTGATGGGGAAAACAAATCACGCGAAATAAGGAAGAGGCCATGGCATGCATGGCATGGGTTCAACTTCGGCCGCGTAGAAGATTATAATTGAGATTGGCATCAACAATTTCTACTTTGACTTGCATTGTCTTACCTCCCAGGGTGATGGAAAGGTTAGGTAAGACACCAAAGGGTCACAAATCGCGCCCATCGAAAGCTTTCAAAGTGTCTATATATTTGTTCAAAGCAGGAGAACCAATAGCCTTCCAACATGAGGTCAACATGATGTAGGTGGAAGCACCTTCATCGATGATAGTCTAGTGGATGGTCTTCTCATTGATGATTACCTGAATAAAAAAGGTAATCTGATGAGGGGGACACGAAACATAGTTCTCTAGATCAAAACATATCAAATTGGAATCGGTGGGATCGATGCTCCCGATAGTTGACGGTAAATATTTATGTTGCGATGGACAGCTTTGGAGTACCTCGAGAGTTGACATGGCTAACGGTGCCTGAGCCAAATCCTCAACAATATTGTAGTATTGAGGGGCTCGGGTGTTGGGATTATACGAGAATTTCCGCAGCACACCTCGAGTCATAAAGTGGAATCAAGGTTAGGGCGCTCAATATGAAGGGGGCCAGAACTAGGGTTAGAAGAAGATGGTGTGGCTTCTTTCTCTTTCCCAGCTGTTGAAGCAGGAGTTCGATAGTCTTTCGGTCTAGTAGACACATTAATAGGCATGCTCATCATGAACACTTGAGATCTAGAGGAAGCAGATTGGGGTTGGTCTATCATTTGGGTCTGCTGAGATGGAAATGTCTCTTTAAGGACAGCAAGGGACCCTTTGAGCAAGAAACTAACTTCATATCGTTGGGGACAATCCTTAGTGTAGTGATCTTCCTAGAAAATGAGGCAGGGATACTTAGGTTTTTGTTGCAAGGATTCGCCAACAGAAGATTTGGGAGGACCTTATTTCGGGGCATCGGATTTACCCTTGCCTTTTCCTTCCTTCTTTCCTTTTGAGGATTTTTTCACTGCGGTAGACTGGACAGCGTGAACCTCTGAGGTTTTACCAAGGCCATGTGGATTCTGGGATGAATTATTAGGAACATCATTTGATATTGACTTCTATTTGGAAGAATATTTAGCAGGGGTCTAGGATACTGAACCAATAACTCCATCAATGGGAGGTACAGTTAGTGGCTTTGATGTTGTGGGATCGGATGATTATCATGGATCATTGGGTATTAACTCATATAAAGTGCCAGACTGAGAGCAAACTAGATCCAAGTATTAGGCACGATCAATGGCCTGCTCTTCAGTGACACATCCACCCATAGCTATATCGCGAGCAATTGGGGCCACAAATGATTTGGCAAACCATTCAGTGAGAAACTCATCAGCAATCTCGAATTTGATCAGGTGATATCTACGTCTCCATTCATGGATGTGATCAGAGATGTGTGTCACAATATCTTTCTTAAGCGATGTGAGAAAATAGGTGTCAGTTTCATAGTGAACTGGCAACTAAAAATGCATGAGGAAAGCCATGGCTAAAGAGTTAAAGTCATGGTAAGTACTTCGAGGTAGCTTGATGTACCACTTCACTGCAGCACCCATGAGGGTTCGTTGGAAAAGATAGATACGAATTGAATCCTCCACGTACGAGTTCGACGAGCACCAGAGGTGATATGTCATCACATGGGTCTGAGGATCTTCTTTAGCTTTCCCATTGAACTTTGGACAATCACTTGGTATCTTGGACAGCACCGGAGGCCAGTACGGTGAATGAAGGATCAGATCATTCGTAAGGCGAGATACATCTGGAAACTCGAGTGTAGCCAAGAATGGCAATTGGGTGTTAAAAGGCATGGGAGGTCAATAAGCGGGTTCGTACGGAGGAGCCCATCCTTTGCTTGTAAGGGTTTTGGCCCCACAGTGGGGGGTTTTGGCCTTATGGCATTTGAGGCTACCCCCATTACAGATTACCTTGACCATAGGGAGGATTTTGACCTTGAATAACTTGGAACTGTCCGGCTATAGGTTGTTGATAAGCAACGTACGGGTTAAAAGGATGTTGAGCCTGTTGACCTTCGATATATGGGTATGGGATCTGTTGTCCTTGAACATACGAGTGATGAACCTATTTTCCCTCAACAAGAGGGTTTTGGACTTGCTCTCCTTGGGCATAAGGTTGATACACTTGTTTCCCTTGGACATAGGGATTTTGTACCTAATTCCCTTGACCGAAGGAATTTGAACCTGTTGACCTAGGACATGAGGATTTTGAGTCTGTTGCTACAGGACTTGACCTTGACCCTGCCCCTGCAAGGCTTGACCCTGTTGATGTGTATACAAGGGTTGTTGTTGCCCTAGTTGGTTTTTTTGTTGCAAGGGTTGACCTTGTGGCTGCAAAATTTGCCCCTGGGGCTGCAAAGCGTTGGCCCTGCGAAGACATGTGTTGAGAGGTGTGCGGAGCATATTGCATTTTTTTTTTGCGGTTTTTTACAACTGTTGCAAGGGTTGATCTTGCGGTTGTTGTGGTTGACCTTGCTGGGGGATCATTTGCCCTTGCAGTTACACGAAGAGCCCTTGCTGCAACAAAGGTTTCCCTTGCGATAACAAAGGTTTCCCTTGTTGTTGTAGAGGTTATCCTTGCTGCTACAAGGGTACTTGAACAGTGCCCGGGAAATTTCTGATATGAATTTTGCCATAGCCAGGCTGGATGTACTACTCAGATTGGAGGGTGTAAGGTTGATTAACCATTCCTTGAGAACCATATGGAACGTAAGGATTTTGGTATTGGACTTGAGCCCCATAGGGTTGCTGATACTGAACATTTCTCGATCTAAATGGACCAATGGGATTCTAAACATGTTGGTACTTGCTTGATCCAATAGGATTAGCAGGGTTATGAATAATACCAGAAGAAGGCTGGTTTATACCAAGCATGTGAGTTTGTCAGTCGCTCACATTAGCGGCACCTGACACCATAGAAACATTCAGGTTCTTCCCCCCGGGCGATGGCACAGCTGGGTCATTGACTAGAGGGATGGGGGAACTGACAAAGACATTCTTTGAAACTATCAGTTGTTCTTGATAGGTAACTGGGATTGATGATACAAGGGTATTCAGAATGGTGGGTTGCACCGGAACTGAGGTAACAGCCTGTTGGGAAGTTGTGTTCATAATGAACAAACCTGAAGTAGGCATGGCGCTTGATGCCCAAACAGGGTTATGGTAAAGTGATGAGGCACTAGGTGTACCTGAAACCAACTGTGCCAAAGACACATAGTTGGGTGGCAAACTGGTAGGAATACCCCCTGAATAGGGGAAACCCTCAAGAGGAAAAGGAAACTCTTCCCCCTCAACAATGTGTGGAGTAGAAACTTCAAACCCATCCAGAGAGATGGCTTGAGCATTGCCTTCTGATTCCATGTCTGGAAAGAAACGACGACGAATGGTCGAACGAGTATGAGGAGATAGTTCCAAAGGAACACCCGGCTAGTCGTACGGACTGTAAGGACGCTGCGGTGATATCACAATAGGGTCAAACAGAGGGTTTGGAGGGTAGATAACCAGTCCAAGTTGACAGTTGGTGGTCGGTGAGTTCTCTGGAGTTTGAATGGGATTGTCCGAAGATTCTGGGCCAAGATCAGCAGATGACCCAGTATCGAAAGTAGGCAAAGGATGATATGACAAAGTTTGAATGCTCCGAAAAATTTCGAGTTCAACACCTTGGTCCTCGAGTGAATCTGGTAACTCAAAAAATAAATCCTCAGACAATATTTTAGATGGAGGAGAGGAAGAGGAACTGGGTGAACCAGATGGTGCAGCCACAATGACCTTGTCTTAGCTGACAGAACAATTAACTTCAAGGCTTTAAAAATTTTCTTTTAAGGAAACTCATGATTTGGTCTCAGAAAATACTAACAAGGTGTTTTTGGATCATGGGCAATCAATTATTAAGATGCATAAAACATTGGTGCTCTTTCATTTTTTAAGAGTCAAGAAAGAAACAAGGATGACTCTATCGCTTTCGATTGGAAGTGAGATCGAAAGGACAAGTGCTCGAATGATATTTTAATTTTAATGAGTCAAAAGTATCAAATGACTACTCTGGATGATCTAGGTAAACAGGATTACTAGGCAACCGTGAACTGCAGAATACCTCCTGGTGAAACCGAGAAGTACGAGCAGGCAATCCCTAAATGCGGTGTTCGGTGTATCACATTTGCAAGGCAGTCAACTCGGCTTCTTAACAATAAAAGGATTTCAGCCTAGAGGGGTCTCTTGTTATATACTCGATGGTACAGGGAGCACAAATCCATACTAGCATTGTCTAATGCCGAAGATAATGACAGTTGCTAGGTTTAAAGATGTCGGAACACGTCTCTAGCCTAAACCTTTTAGATATGATCGTTAATGTCAAATGCGCCTTAGGTTAATTGAATTAATTTTAAATTTTATCTTGAGTTATGTTTCAATTTTCAAGTCTTAGCGATGCGACTCGAAAAACCTTAAATGAGACAAGGCCCTTTCAATTCGATGAAATGCCTACACTAGAGAGGGTAGAAATTACTCAATCAAATGCAAATAATCAAGCAACTGAAAACGAAATGATATTTCACTACCTTACTTTTTCGAAAAATAAACTAATGAAAAATGCATTCCAATTCCTAATTTCCTGACAAGCACTTATCTATTAGTCCTTTCAAAAGAAAAAGGGTCCTCTTCATTTTCCAAATTCCGATGCAATTCTAATCTTTTAATGATGCAAGCTATCATAGCACTGTGATGCAAAAAAATAGAATTTCATACTTTTTCCATGAAACATAGAAATAAACTTTTCACATATAATTCTTCAGTGAAAGAGTTTTCGAGACAGTAAGTTCTTCAGGAAAATGAAAACATGAAAAGAGAAACTCATTCAGACTGACAAAACACCAACTTCACCAACCACAGGACAAGCAATGTGATACATGCCAGAAAAGAAACATTTAGACAAGCAAACAAAAACTTTTCAAACTTGTGTAATAGAGGTCAAGGTTGTAAAAGGACCAAAAACAAAATGCGAGTAAGTACACCTATAACCCGACTTACTGAGTTCACAAACCGCTGAATGGATGACAAACTAGATGCCCAAGTGTCACTGACCACTCAATGACTCAATCAATCAAGAAAAAAGATGATAAGTCAATAAGTAAACACAACCGAATGAAAATAAGGTTTCTAGTAAGGGAGAAAATGGTCCAAAAGGCTTACAGGGTCAAAATCACAAGAGCAGAACACACTAGCCAAGATTGGGGTCAGGCCCTAATCTTCACTTACAAGCATCGGCACAACTACCTAACTGACAACAAGTGCCAGAGGCTGGTCGGTGTGACTGTTTCCTAGCAACTCGCATTGATCAGTGCGACTATCAGCGAATTAAGTGCGCTGATCGAGGGAGCTAAGGAAAAAATAAAAATAAAATTGAAACAAGGACTAGATCTGCTACTATGAATTTTAGGCTCATGCTAGTAAAAAGGAGAAAAGAAACAGAACCAAAGGGAAAAAGTGGAACCAGAAAAGTTCTCACGAAATCATGAAATCCAAGACAAACAAAAGGATTGGGGTCCCTAGTGGAGTCGCTAATTTGTGGTGAAGTAAAATTATAAGTACGGACACAAAAAATTTCTCTATCCTGATAATGGGTCTAGCCACAATAGATACATTCTATGGAAGATTTCCTTAGGTTAGAACCAATTAAGAGGGCCTACCTCTTAGTCCGCTTATCCTATTTGATGATTTCCTTGCTTGCTCCCTCCAGCTATCACTCGCTTCCTTCTCAAGCACTTGAAACAAGTAAACAACGGAAAACAACAACCGTGATAATAGACAAATTGTAATTCAACCTACTTAACAAGTGAAGAAACATTAATCCATGAATATGTAAGATGACAAATCATGTAGGAAATCAATTGATAGTTGCATATATTAATATCAAAGAGAGATTACAACCATTGTCTTGATGTTGCATTCCTCCTCTGATAAGACCAGGTTTCCACACACTTCTGCTAGCATTCATGATGGTCTCAATCCACAATAGTTTTAAGGCTCTTCCCTTTAGGCTTCACTCCAAACCAAATCACACTTCTTCCTCACACAACTAATAATAGCTTGTTGTTTACTCCAAACCAAAATAGCACTAGCACACCAACATTAACACTTCAACACTAACTTGTGCTTGGGAAGAAGTAAGGTTTATATAGGATGAATCGATGGGAGATGGATCCTCTTCTCATGGGAGAAAGGCTTATCCCTTGAGGTAGTTCCATCATTATAGGGGAAAGGAGCCCAAACTAGCATCCTTGACCCCATCCAGCCAAACCATTTACCAAAATTCCATTACTAAGCTTCTAGAGCTAGAAGCTTCAGCTCTTAATTTAAAAAACTTTCCATAACAAGACCAGTGCGACTAGAATATAGCTCGGTCACTCCAATCAGAACTAGGATAGTGCTAATATCTGCACATCGGCATGAGGAAGATAAGGTCCATTAGCGTCGGTCTTGTAAAATGGGAAACACAGAAGTTTCAGGGGAAATGGTGCAAAAATTAATTGATCTGCTCATGAAGAGGGACATAATGGGAGTTTCTTGATGAAGGGAAAGCATGTGGGGTTCACTGTAGAGGTCCTCCAGGATCAAGGAATGGGGAATATAGGGACAGTGACAAAATGATGTGTAACACCTCCACATAGAGTTTCTTACTTTATGAGAGGAGAGGAAATGAACCTAGAAGCTCTATGTACTTTCACTTGTCGACAAAGTAGACAACCAAGCTCAAGCGTTGGTGCTTCATTGTCGTAAGAGGTGTGAGTATTTTAGAAATAAATTATTTAGATGTTGATATTAATAATAATTTATCATTTGTCTTGTGTATTGACATTTTAAAATTTATTATGTAATTATGCTTGCTCAAGCGTTGGTGCTTCATTGTCGTAAGAGGTGTGAGTATTTTAGAAATACATTATTTAGATGTTGATATTAATAATAATTTATCATTTGTCTTGTGTATTGACATTTTAAAATTTATTATGTAATTATGCTTGCTCATATGTCCTAGAGGACAAAAGAGTATAACATATATTGAAATAAAGGCCCTCATCTGTGAGAAAGAGGGATTGTCAATGTTATTTCACTGTAAAATTTATGGTTTAAAGCCCCAAGAGAGAAATAATAACATATAACATGTATGACCATGAAGATGGGATAGGATGGCCCTGTGATGTCAAAAAGACAATTTAGGTGATGTTAAGTCCCTACATAAGCTAGTGCTATCAAGGAACATGGTTTCTTATGTAGAAAATTGGTTTCCTTAGAAGTGCCAATTAACTCAATATGTAAAATGCACATTAAGAAACATATTGACATACATATGGCATCTTGATATATGGATTTCTTCTTGTGCAAGGAAGATGTCGTCATCATATATAATTGTTTGATGAAATGAAATTATTAATTGTAGGAAAAGGATGAAATGAATGTGAACCTTTGGTACAAAAAAGACCAGGATGATTTTTTCTTTTACCAAAATACCAATGGTTGAGAGACCCCTTTTATAGTTAGAATTCAAATGAACTAAGCATTAAATTCAACATTCAATACAAATACATATGGAGTGAGTGCATTATCAATGATTGATTTAGTCCAACCATTTGATTTGTAGCAATTCAACATGATCGATGACCTAGAATTAACTTTGTATGTTTTTTTAATATGACAATATCAGTTGCACACACTCGTGACACCACATGATCTAGCGGAAGATATTTCACTTTAGTTGGAACACCTCATGCATAGGTGTTACCAACTTCATCCTCAGTATAAATCTAATGCCTTCAAGGTCGACGATGTATTCGCTGAGATCATTTCTTTGAACCAAATTCAATCTTCTTATTCTACATTGAAACTTGTATTTATTCTAAAAATATCACGCTTAAAATTAACTGGATTTGGTAAGAGAATAACAAGGTGCCAACTGATCTTGTATCTTTGGCATGTGTGGAGGTCATGGCTAAAAAATGTGAATCGATTAGTCAATAGCACAGAAAAAGAAAATGATATATTCATTGAGTCTAGTTCTATCATGAAAAATTGCTCCAATTATGAAGTGGCCAATGTAATTTATGGATCTTTCAACAAATTTGCTAATGACTATTTCCACAAGAATTGGGTTTTCAATGATAAGATGCATAGGTTCATATACAGTTTTTATGTTTCTTCTTTTATGTTTGATAAAGAGGAGATATCTTCACTAACTTAGTTTTTTACATTTATGAATGTAGGTAAAAGGATTTCGAGATTTTCCCCATGCAAACCAGGAGACAAATAATTACATGGAGTCATGCCATAATTATAGGAAGACAAACTTTCTATCCAATAAAAGAAATAAATTTTCTTGTAAGATGGATTGTTTGTTCTATATCCTTCTAAAAAATGTTGAACCTTATTAGTGATTCAAGGAAATTTTGAAAAATGAAGGATGTTTTAACAACTACAAGAAAGAGACGCGGTTTTAATTATCAATGCAAAAGGGAAAATTCATTCCAAATAGTGATCACAACCCTCATGAAATCATATCTTGTTCTTATTAGTTAATAATTCAAAGTAAACATGATAATAAATAACTTATAACATGGTATTTAACAAATGTTATAACTTGTAATTCGCCATGATCTATTCACGAGAACATTTGCAAGCATGGCATAAAGGTGTATTTATTGTATTCTCCCTCAGTAGATCCAAACCTGTATTGAATTTGGATATCGCACCCAATTCATACAATGACTCTCCTATAATAAGTATAGACACACCAAACCTTGATACAAATGTAAGCATAATTGTTATGGGTAGTCACGATATTTATCTAGATGTTGAAGGACTTCAATTCGCTAGAGAAGGGTTGTATGGATACTTAAACATCTTTCAATACAATCCTCCTACTACTTTGATCAAGATTGAATAGTTGATTGGTTTTATTAAAAAAAAAAAAATAGATTATGTTGACAATATTCATATTGGGATGTGTGATTTTACGTCCTCTTTGGAAAGCAAGAAGATTTTCCTTAGTAAAAAAGAGAAAAACAAAAGAATAAAATAAAGTGGTAACTTGGAAATTAATTTGAATGTCCCTACATATGAATATGAACCATTTTTATGACATGATTAGTTATAATGCCTTGATAATTATTGTTGTAATTGATTCATGCATATGAACATTATTCTATTGGCTTAAAACCTTGTGGACTCTTGATTGAGTATACTTGTGGGTTGGCCTGGTACCAACAACCTCACTTTGGCCCTTGGGCTGAGAGGGAGGGTGATTTCCTTCCTTAGAAAAAAGAAAAAAGAAAAAATTATTATGAACCATTTTGGTTTCAACACCTCAACAAGGGAGGTTGTCCACTCTCTAGGTGAGTCCAACAATTTATCCTTTATTGTTTCATGTGTGTTTCATAGAATATGTTTTGATTGGTATGTATAGACATCACCAATTTTTGGTGAAGTAGTGTCTAGATGTTTGTAGAGGTGTAACAATCTACTATTGTGCTTAAATTCAAAAATATAGTAGGTGCAATGTTATTCTACTTTTCCTTCCATTCTAGGTACATTTGATGCGACTCTCATTGTTATAATCAATCTTTTCATGTATGTATTACTTTACATGCCAATATGGGTTCTAATGAGAAATGCATTGGTAAATTACATATATAGGGGCTTCTTTTGTGGATATTTCTTCCTTGGAACATGCTTGTCTAGTTCACAACTCTCTAGTTGGCGATTTTTCAGTTGTGTTGTGATATCTCTTCTTTCAATTTGTTTTTGTAAGTGTATTACATGTTGTGAATGTATTATTACTGTGTTGATTATGTTTAGACCAAGTAACCATAGTATGAGGAGAGAATTATCCTCTCCTACTATACAAAGATGGCCACATGAGGGCTATAACTCTAGTATTTCCCAATATTTTAGTGGCATACCACATCATCTTGATTAATCCATTACACTAAAGGAAAAGCCTCATATATGTTAATTTTAAAATTTCCACTATAAACAAGTGCTTAACATGAATAAGAAAATGATTTTCTAAATTTAATGATTGGATGCATGCCAGAGATGTAGTTTGAATGTTTTCCTTCATTTTATTTGGAATTTGGAGTGTGATGTATCTATGTCAACGCCTTTTTGTAACTAAAGTTTCATAAGGAATCAATTATTCTTATCAAAGTCATATTTTCATAATGTATGTTATGATCTATTGAATATCACTTTGGAAACGAAGGAACCTTATAATACAAGGAAACATTGTTGAGACTCCAAAATTGCCTTCTTTTTGCCAGCTTTATCTCTCATTTTCACCCATTTTGTTACTCCTTCTCTTATCATTATACCTTTACCAAGAGTTAAGAGTCATATGAGCCAAGCCATGAAATTATATCAGTAAGGTAAATGTCCATTATCATCTCAAATCTATATGTTTTACTTTATAAAATTGCTTTGATTAGACATAAGCTACTAATGTGCATATTCTATAGCTCCTCTAACATTTTACAGTTGATTTGAAGGTTCTATAGAATTCCATGTTTTATAAATCAACAAGAGCATATCCACAGTTGCCAAATGTTGCTGAGATGGTGATCCACCTATTATCCATAGGTGGAAGTTCACGGGATCAACACATCATTCAAGTCAAAATCTCGATCAAATCAATTATGGCGCACCAATAAGAAGCAGAATATCAAGTTAGTGTGGTCTATATCAAGCGAGCGAGATTCAAGGACTTAGATTTGATGATCTGATGAAGACTCAATGGATCAAGTCCAATGATATGTCTTTTCATGATTTTCTTCTCCAATAGTGAATCATAGAAGCGAATCATGAAAAGGAAATGTTTTATTAGATTTAAAAGACTGAGATGTCACTTAGCTCTAATTTCCATCCATAATACTCTCAATTTAGTTATGATGTAAACTCTATAAAATCATTCTCCTGAAATTGAATCGATAGTTTTTGAAGTCGATTTATCTTTACAAAAGAATATTATATTGAAATTTTGTTTGCATGCTTGAGTAATAGTAAAATCTATTATGGTGCTTTCATAATCCTTTATGGTCGATTTAATTTCATGTTTTTAAGTTTATAGACACTCGTGCGTCTGAGGAGGCCTCCTTGCAGAAGTAAGAGATAATGTAATTTAGTTTCTATTCATAATTTATTTAATTTGCTATTTTATGTTTTCATCCATAGATTTAGTACAATCCTTTGTTTCATTTTGAGAGGTTTAGGTGTCATTCAAATCTTTAGTTCTATTTTTTACTCACTTGTTTATTCTCTCTTCATAGGTCAAGGGCTTGAGTAAAGTTGAAAAAAAAAAACAAAAACATTTTAATTACTTCTTGATTTGTCACAATCTCGAATTTATAGATAATCATTAGTCATGAATGGTTATAAATTGAAACACACACATCAGTGATCTAAACTTGATTTGATAAACACAATTTCATTTCAGTCATTTATTTATTGCTTTAGAATAGATTGCTTTTGTTTTCCTAGTATAAAATTTTATTGCTTTCATAGAAATAGAATTTATTGTCTTCCAAGAATTAAGATTTATTGCTTTCTAGAGTTAGATTTCATTGCTTTCTAGATTAGATCTATAAATGCCCTTAGAATATACTTTATGATTTTCACATAATAACTCATTATATTAAAATCTTAGAATAGAACTGTGTTATTTTTCCTAGAATATAATTATCAATTTAATTCAATAGATTAAAGAGTTCATTTCTTTCTTGTTCAATAATTTATTGTTTTCTTTAGATATTTCTCTTTGAGAAATAAAATGTGCATTCTCATTTGGATCTCCCCGTGAATAGGATGTTGTTTTAATTCATGAAATTTCATTTCAATATAATAGATTGATTTTTATCAACAATTAATTGCCTAGCATATATAGTGCAAGCGTGCTCCTCAAGAATATGAACCCTGGATTGATAATTTATTGCAAAGTAATTAGCTCACAATTAAATTACCCATCATTTTTGGTGTCGTTGTCGAGGAAGCATACATATGTAATAAGTTTTAATGTCTTTTTATTTATGCAACCTATTTAGGAGGAGCGGTAAGACAAGAGGTAAGAACTTGCACATCACTATTGTGGGGTTATTCCTAACTAGAGTTGTTGTAATTGCATCGCATAATAGTTTCATTCATTCTTAGAGGCATAGTTAAAAATTCATTAAATCATTTAGGATGCATGAATAGAGAACAATATTCTAGGGGTAGTTTTGATAGAGAACGTAGTTCAATTACAACATCACCAATCACCCCCGCTAGACCACGTGGTGCCACACCACCTTCCATCTCATGCATTCCATAATTTGTAGGTAGAATAATACTTCCTAAGGTACAAATATCAAACATTCTACCTAGAGAATCACCAACTTCATCTACAGAAGCAATGGTAAAAGAACCTACATCTACAACTGAAAGGAGTTATCTTCCTTTTTTCAACAGGTGAATAACTCATTAGACAAGAGTTAGAAGTACCTAGTGAGGAAAGAGAAGAAGAGGAAAAATAAATTCTTAAGAACCATTGATAGAGGAACCAAAGGAAGATAACACAGTTGAGGAACATTACATAAGATCTGAAAAATCAACAATTGAAAAAGGAGAAAGGGAGATTCACACTAAAGAATAAAGGAAACTAATTGATGGAGGAAGAGGAGGAGGTAGAAGACCTCAAGGAGGTGGTAGAGGTGGTCAAAATGGAAGTGGAGGAAGAGGAAATGATGGATATTATCATGAATAAGAGGATCCTTTTGGATTTCCTATTCGAGATACTGATACTATTGCGACTATGAAAAATATTTCTCCATTCGTTCCTCCTAATTTTCATGCTATAAGGATTGAGGATCTGGAAACATTTCTCTTTGAGTTTGAGGTATTATGTAGATCTTATGATTATTTGCTTGATACTCAAAAATTGAAACTATTTCCAACAACATTGAAAGATGGGACTCTCAAATGGTTTATGGGTTTAATAGCTAATTCTATAAGGACATGGCATGACTTGAAAATATTATTCCTAGAGAAATATAAAGATTATTTCATACATCATGACCTTAGAGAAGAAGTTTTTAATATGACTAAAAAAGAAGATGAAATCCTTGAATATTTAGTAGAGATATTTACATAAAATGTTAAAATTGCATGATTTAGGTCTTGACACACTAAAAATGCTTTTACTAAGATCTATAAGGGATGAATGGATTGATATTCTTAACTTAATGGGTGAAGGAAATGTGTCTCGACTTTCTTTTCAATACATTTTTGAATTATGCAAACATATTTCAAGAGGAAAGACAAAATATGGGGGGAATATGAGAGATCCAGTCATGGCTAGATTAAGTAAATTTACATCGTGAACGATTAGTGCAGCAGAACTTGGTAATTTTCTTGATAACTTCAAAACAAATACTCTTGGAAATCTTAGTGAGAAAATTAATATACTAAGAGTACAAAACAAGCAAAAAGTTGAAAATGTTGTTATATCTATTTTTTGTCCTAGATGCAGAAAGAAACATCCACTACAATAATTTCCTCTTGACAGTGTTGAAATTTATGTTACATGTGTCGAGACTCATGTTGCAAAGGATTTCACTTCAATACCAGGACTAAAATTTATTTACCAAGAGTAATTTGGGACAAGTCAAACATAACAACTTTGTTATGTTGCTCCTAGAAGACATTGGAAGTCTCGTTAAACAGGTATGGCACAAGATCCTAATGCATAAGTTCAATCTGATGCACAATGACAAAGTAATTGGAACACGTCCCTACTATAGTAAACTTGGCCACTTCGATAACAAAACTTATCTTGGTCACAAGGATGGCAAGGTTCTTATGGTAGAAATCCCCAGTACCCTCAATATTTCCAACAATATCCTTAATACCAACCTCAATATTATTCTCCACCCCAACCTCGACAACTTGTCTAATCATAATTTACTACGATTCAACTGCTTCCATTACCATCCACTTCATTTCCTCAAAAATAAAATAAGTTACATGCGTAACCACTCCCCAATCCCAAAATAAAGCACCTGAGCAACTCATTTATAATGTTGAATCCAAAAATTTTCAAGCTCACATGATATCTCCTCTAGATATAAATGATGTCCAGCTTAGATTGAGTTGCTTTTTAAAAAATAAAACACCCCTTATTTTCATTCAAGAATATAAAGAGGATAAAACTCCCGAAAAGGTGGAAAATCCTGAATAGAAAAGACTCCTCAAAAGGAATACATTCCCATGCAATTAGATGACAAAAAAATAAAACCAGATCCTACAATTCATATAGCTGAGAAAACCTTTGATTCCTTACAAAATCCTCCCTTTCCAGAGAGACTGCAAATTGATAAAGATATAGAGAAGAAAAAAACTTTACTTGTTTATAACATGTTAGATGAATTGGAAAATATTTGCATCAAAATTCCATTGCTTCAATCGTTAAAGGAAATTCCTATTTTTTCAAAAACAATAAAGGAGTTGTGTATAGGAAAACTTGGAAGAAAAAAGAAAAGAAAAAATCCAAATAGTACAACTGCTAGGAAAAAATGTAGACATTGTGATGGGAAAACGAATAATTGAAAATTACTTGGATCCAGGTAGTCCCATTGTAAAAACTCATATCAATGGTATTGAAATTCCAAACATTATGATTGACTTAGGTGCAACTATAAATATCATGACAAAGAACACTATGGATAATTTAAGATTAACCATTCTTCAATATACTCCTACTTTATTACAATTAGTAGTTAGATATGTTATCAAATCTAAGGGTATATTTGAAGATGTATTAGTATCTCTAGATTCATGGGAGTATCATATTGACTTCGTGATATTAACTCCCTGGTAGGCCATGGTTAGCTACAGTCAATTCATTCATAAGTTGTAGGTCTGGTGATATGCTTATTTCTGATTAAATATTTCACATTATATTCACTAGAAAGAGAAATAATTGAAATAAAAAATGAAGAATGGATTGAAGAAGACGATAAGTATAAACATATTTCACTAATTTTAACTATCTCACAAAATGATGAGGAAGATCAATTAATGAACTTAATGAATAATCATTTTTTTCTTCATATTGTCAACAAAATTATTGTGTGCATATGTTAGAACAAAATTTTCAAGAAGAATGGAGTATTAAATCATTTTCATCTCAACAATCTAAAATATCATTAAAATTAAAGGAAAAAATTGGCAATTCTTTGGTAGAAATATATCCAGGTAAAACATTAAATATCAACAATAAGTTGGAGGAAATTCAAAAGAAACAATTAATAAAGATGTTACAAAAACATTCCTCTGCATTTGCATGGGAATATACTCACATGAAAGGAATTAATCCAAATACATGTATGCATCATATTTATATACAAGATAATATCAAACCTATAAGGCAACCTCGGAGAAGGATGAATCCTAATATGAGGGAGATTGTTAAAGAAAATTTACAGAAATTGCTCAATGCGAATTTCATTTGCCCAATTTTGGACAGTGAATGGATTTCACCCTTGCTTATTGTGCCTAAGAAAAATAGAAAGTGGAGGGTATGCATAGATTATTGAGAATTAAACAGTGCAACTCTAAAATATCATGTCCCACTGCCTTTTATTGATCAAGTATTAGATACACTAGCAGGAAAGAAATATTTCTCTTTTTTTGATGGTTTTTGATGGTTTTTGATGGTTTTAGTAGATCGGATTCAACTTGCACCTAAACATCAAGATAAGACAACTTTTACATGTTCATGGGGTACAAATGCTTACAGGGTACATCCTTTTGGTTTATGTAATGCACCTACTACATTTCAAAGAGTAATATTAGGTATATTTTATGACTTGATCCATGATTGTGTAGAAGTTTACATGGATGATTTTACTTGTAGAAATTATGTTTTATATTTGCAACTGCTCATGAAGTTTTAATCAAAATCGCAAGACACAAACCTACTCTATTATTCTATGGACATCATTTCACAATTTAGAACAAAAATTTCAAACATGCACAAAGAAATAACACACATGCAACAAGTATTTTTCCTGGGGAAGGAAATCTACTAAAAACCCCAATTCCTGCTCGCATTAAATTACAGGAATAGAGATATATGACAATTGCTTTTCTCAATTGAGCATAACCTGCAAATGCATAACCTATCTCTCTACTCACTGAAGGCCTAAGGCCCAGATTTAGTCAAATTATGCCTTGGATTGAGCCCCTACTTCCTTGCATTGTTCCTTGAGGAATTAGGCCCCTATTAAATAAGAAATTCCTCTAATTCATTGTGCAATTCCCAAGTATGGTCCACCTGACCTTGTGCAACATTTGTACACTCAACTAAGTTACAAATGTTGGTTAATTGCCTTGGAAAATCCACCACAAATGGGCAATTTGAATTTTTTGCATGCATGAGCTAATTATTAGTTGATTGATTAGTTAACTAGATGATCTCTCAGTTAGACTAGTGTCTCAATACTTAACTTACCACCAACTAGTTATATTAACAACTAGAACTAGTTTAATTGATTACAATTGAAACTAACTCAACCTAGGCTCCTAAAATGTAGGAATCACTACATACAACTAAAATTTATGCCCTTAACTCAAATGAACTAAGCTAGACTCCATTTTTTTAGGAATCAACACAAGAAAACTAAACTTAAACTCACTAACTCAAATTATGTGTTCTTCACTTAGTGACAATAGCCATGTCACCTCAATTGACTCCTCCATGTTGTCTGATGATGTGGAATTTCGAATTTCCTCAAGTTGATTAAGTAAAAATCAAAATTTAGACTTTCTTGTTGCATTTTACACTCCCTTTTAGTAAGAAATGGATTATCAACCACCCCTATCATGCACCTGTGGAATGTACTGCATGCAACACCTTTCATTGTTGTTGTTGCTACTGCAACATTTGCAATTGAGAAGCATCCAAAAAACATTGAATAAATTGTTTCTACAACTGTATACTGGGAAAATTTTGATGTTGTTGAGTCTACTACTGAGCCTCCTACACTATTTTCAACACTCCTTTGCACTCCTTAGTATCTAACTAGAACAGATCCTACTGTTACTGAATACTATGGACCCCTATAGCAAGGTAATGATCCATGAGGAGAACACCTCAATGGAACCTGCCAAAAATTGTGCAATACTGACTAATACTTCACATCACCCCACCTCACACCTAGAGGTATGGTTGCATGTGCTCCCTTTACCCACTTAGTTCAAACTTTCCCTCCTCTAAGGGTATTTGCTTTAGTGTATGTCTCCACAATTCCACCTTTATGCCTCTCCATTTTTGGCTACTCCACAACTTCCTGAGGCTCCTTCTAAGGTTCCTTTTTGAGAGGTAAATCATGCTCCCTGTCAACCACCATATCTCTAACCCCTCCCTTTCTTCTCAAGGTTGTGCATTCATATTGTACCTCAATACAGGTTCTTAACTTGAATCCCGATTGGCTTCACCTATCTTATGGCTTTGTGTCTCAAGAATGACTTTCCCTTGTTTAAGATCACATCATATCCATGATCTTCCAAAATTGTATCAGAGACGAGATTTTTCTTCAGGCTCAGAACGAACATGTCATCCTTGAGCTTAAGGGGGGAGCTTGACTCCATATAAAAGGTGATTGTACCAACCCTAATCGTGTTGTACCTTCCATCATCTCCAAACTCAATATTTCTCCGTGTAGGTTTTAACCCCGTACAAAAATTACCTGCATACGAATTCTTAAACATAGAAAATAAACAATGCGAGAGCATGACACATAAAACACATATACACAAAGATTTTCCCTTGGATCCCAAAACTAGGACTACCAGCTTGATTTTTCATTATTTTCATGTTACAATACATATTTATACATGTTGAAGCATCCAATACCATGGACTGAAAACCATCGTATCGAAAACCATGGACCAAAAACCATCGCGTCCAAAAACGTGCGAAAATCATGCACAAAACCATAGGTGGGTTAGCCCAACCTAACATAGGGCCCAGAACCAAAAAATTTCATGGCGCTACCCTGGACTCCATAAAGTGGGGTTACTGGTACCCCTCAAATCCCCTGTGACCCCCCCCCCCCCCCTCCGCTAACAATCAGTGCAACCAAAGGGGGCTCTGTCCGCCTTCTTACCCCCCGTAACTACGTGTGCTATCGTGGAAAAATTATAACACAACCCAACATTCTCCCACTTGTTTTTATTCCACAGGGCCATAAGAAGCTTAGTAATTTATTCCAACCCTGCAATACCCATTGTTTACTCTACACCAAGGAACTTCTCAGAGCTCAAAATTTTGTCAATGATCATAGATTCTTCATGTCTACCATTTACCAGCAACACCCTTTGTCTCTATTCATATCCTCATCATAAGTGATAACTGAACATCAATGTGCTTTGTCTTTGAATGATAAGCAGGGTTCTTTGCCAAGAAAATTGCACTTTGGCTGTCACAGTCTATCCTTATATAGCTCCCTGTACTAACCCCATACTTGAACACAATCTCTGCAACCAAACTGCTTCCTTGCTTGCATGAGTGGCTGCCATGTATTCTACCTCTATAGTTGATAGTGCCACTATATATTGTTACTTACATATCCAACTAACTGCACCTCCAAATAAGTTAAACACATACCACTTGTATATATTCTTTGATCCAGATCTCCAGCCCAATCTACATCAATAAAAACATGAATATCCAACATTTTGTCCAATCCTAGTATTCCTTGGTAGCACAAACCATAATTACTAGTGCCACGCAAATACTTGAAAACCCACTTCACTGTTGTCCTTACAATAACGGAGTGGTACAATACCAACAGTCTTGAAAGATTTGTGATTTGTGATATGCAAGAAGGGATGATGTCATCGTGATGTGGCAGATGATGTGGAGGATCCACATGGAAGATGACGTGGCAAAATGATGTGTTATCGCAAATTGCAAAACATGTGGGAGGCTTAGTGGTTTTTCGAAGGGAGTTTGAAGTGGTAAGTGGTTTGTGAAGGAAGGAGTCTGAAAGAATGGAGTGACACGTAGAGATAGGGCTTAGACAAGAAAACCACCTTTTGGACCCTCCTTATGAGAAACTTAAAATTGAACGTAGGGGGGTCCAAAACCATTATCTGTCATTGATCTAAGCGAATAAATTTGAGTCATTTATTAAATCAAGGCAAGTCGGCCTTTTTATATCGCAATCACAATCGGAATGGGCAGAAAAGATAGGAATGGCTTAAGTTCCATGACTTTTGTGATAGTCGTGGATGCAAGATTTTATGAATTGACATGTAATTCTTATCGGGTCTGAGATTAATCGTATATCACAAATCAGCTGGGATGAACAATTTATTATAATTTGTGTCCCTTTAGAACACGCAATTGTGGTATCCTAGGGTGACATGGCAATGATGTCACAAATGTCATCATGATGTGACATGGAAGGTGATGTGGAAAATGACATGACGGGAGACGTGGCAGCTGACGTGGATCTAACCTCGTATCACAATCGAGGTTGGGATGTATATCACAATTAGCATTGGGATGAGGCATGACTTTTTTAGAACTTTACGATTGCGATATAGGCCCCGGGCACGATATTAATATAAATAGCAGTGTATAATCCCGGCAGGTCTGGTTATATCGCATATCGCAATCGACAGTGTGTAATGGGGAAGAATTTTTAGACTCTTGGAAACTGCGATAGCTCTAGATGCGGGATATTAATGAAATGGATTTTATAATCCCGTCCGGTCTAGGCTTAATCGCATATCCCAATCAGGGAAAGGTGGAATATGAACTTAAGCTTTTTTTTTGGAATCTTTGTGATAGTCATGGACATGGGGTTTTATGGCTTGTATTGGATAATCCCCACGAGTCTGGTTTATATCACAATCGTAATGGAGTTGGCGGAGGGATCTTAAGCCTTATGAAATTTTTTTATTGCAGGGTATGGATGCGATGCAGGGTATGGAATAGTGTTGAAGCTTGTAAAGCTTCAACCTTCGGGAATCTTAAATATATCCATTTTATTTTGTTTTTTAATCAAATAACCCATAATATTTAATACTTAAGTGTAAGTATAATTTGTGTCTCGAGGGCTATTTAATTTGGTTTTTTTGGATAATCAAAGTTTAATAATTGAGTTTTAATTAAAAATTCTAAGTATTAAACTTTAAATATAAGATTTTTTAAGATGAAGGGTCCCCATTTTAATATAATATATTTCATAGGATATTCATAATGAGACTACAAAGCCTCAGTATTTTCTTTTGATACCAAAAAGGTTCATGCAATCAATCAAATATATTTGCATAAACAATCAGGTGAAATGATCTATTCAACACTGACAAGTTCAGCCATGGCTGCCTCAAAGCTATACGCCTCTTTGAATAATATGCATTCATAGATTTAGATAGAGCGAATGTCATCCTTGGCAAAATACACTAGAAACAAAGCTTTAGAATATTTAGTGATTAACTATGATATGATCCTAGTAACATCAAAGCATCTAAGGAGATGATTAAAAATAAATATTTGGATATTCAAGCTCTAAGGAAACAACTCAAGCTTCCAACCATAGAGCACCCTTAGGCCAAAGAAATAACTGAGTCTGGAGATAGAAAAGGCAAATTTGTTCAAATTCATAGTTGAACATGACATTCAAATTCATAAAATGGAGACGGACATGGAGGCATTATTAAAAGAAAAGGAACAATTAGCAGTTACATGTACATCAGCACAGTAGGAAGTACAACAAATAGCAGAAACATCCACTGCAGATTCTTCTAAAAAGCTAGTCAAAGCTTTGGGAGAACTATCATTAACAAACAAGGAAAATGAGAAGTTAATGGCAGCACTGAAAAATATGGAGTAAAATAAAATCAAATTTGATAATGCATATCTATCAGAGGTGTAGCGAAACTAAAAATTGACTCAACAAATTGAAAAATATGAGAATTAGTTTTTAACAGCTTAAATGTTGGCATAGGCTAGGTAGAGGATATGGCATAATATAAATGAAAATATTACAGAGTTATGGTCATCAATTTATATCATATTTGAGCAAGAGGAACTAGTGAAGAATTTCAAGGAAGCAGTTGAGCAAACAAAGATTGAGATTGAACACAGGTTAGCAGAAGCACACAGAATTATTAAAATGTTGAATTCCAAAACTAAGGATGAGCTTGAAGAGCTCCACATTCAAGATAAAGCAGGAACGGTCATGGAAGTGAAGAGAGTCCTAACAAATAAGAACCTCATGATATAGATGGAGAACAAAGGCAAAGAATTAGAACTTCAAGTGAAAAAATTTAATAGAAAAATACGTTTATTGCACGATAAAGGACTCCCAAACCTAAGAGATTCTAATGGAAAATTGATTCCATTAGAAAATTATCAAGATCGGTTGTGTAATATAGTTGTAGACACATCCAAGTTCACTAAATTAAGAGGAACAATAAGTGGAGAATCTTTCATGGAAGGAATGCAATATGTTCTCTTCATTCACTATGAAATCCATCATATATTTCTAAAAAAACCAACTTTCCAAATATATATAGAAGTAGATGAGAGATTTCAGAGTATGGTAAATTTATCGATTCCTAGTAAAGAGTGGTGGGATAAGTTTTTGGATCTCATTGAATAAGGGTAAACAGAAACCCTACCCTGTTTATTTGTGATTGATTACTACAAATTTTATGAATCCATGCCCAATGGACTTTTCTTTCATTCTATAACCAAAACTTAAAAAAAAAAAACCTATCTTGACCTTTCATACCTAGCCTAATATCTAAACAATGAGATTAAAACTATATAGAGAGAGCCCTCTCTGAAGCTGGAAGGGCTAGATCCCAGCTTTAAAAGTGGTTTGTGGTTACCTATACAGTTTCCTTTTCAGCCTAGGAAAACTAGGGAGTGCTAACACCCCTATATACAAAACTTGCCCATTCAAAAAAGTGGCATGCCTATAGTGTTTGCGGCACCACAATCTATGGCCTCGACACCCGGGGAGGAGATGAGGACCCCATAAGCATGGATACACCCCTCATCATAATGTTTAGGCCCATAATAGCCTTCTACTTCTGCCCAACTGTGAATATCCACATGCCCAACCGGCAAGGTATGTGGCAATGCCTCCCCATAATGCACCAATCTGATCACAAAATAGATATCTACTACGATATTAATCGATAGATCAATCTGTCTCATGATGAATATATGGCCATCCACATCCCATCATGAATTAGGAAGCATAAGAACACATCCTGCGACCTCAAAATAGGGTTATGAAGGAACTTCAGCAACCCCCAATGTGCCAATGTCTTACTCACAGCAACATTCATTGTGACAGCTACACGTAGCGGCTCACAATCCTTCTCTTGCCACAGCATATCGATCCTACCACCAAGGATGTCAAAATTCAAAAATTCATTCTCCTAGATAGCCAAAATTTATTGTAACTCAACCGAGTGTTTTTCCTGTAACAAGCGTGTAGGACACGTGTCTGTTATTCGAACAGACACGCGGTGCGCAAGTCTGCGATCCCACAAACCACAACCACCCCATATCTAGGGTCATGCATCTACTCTCTAAGCAGACGCGTTTTCATGTGCTTGTCCTCAACACAAGTGTGAGGACATTGCGACATTAGGGAGGTCGAGTTGTGGAGTCGCCAAAACAATGACGTTGCGGATTTTGGCCTTCTATTTGCTCTACCAGTGCGGTTGTCATCACATTACCTATGGAGTAGCCACATGTATCTATGAAATAAACGTGGCGACCACCCGACTGAAGCTTAGTCGCCCACGCTATCAATTTTTCCACCTTAAAAAAGGTCGTACAAGGAACCCCTGTACAACCTACCTAGCCTACTCTACCAAAATGATAAAGGTTGGGTTTTGCGTTCTAAGCTGTCTCTCCCCACATGCTTCCCAGGTGCACAGGCTAACCGAAACAAAAAGAAACAACTCTAGGAATAACTCTAACCTCCCAAGATAGAAAGTAAACATGAGGTGGCATGGGGCCTACTTTTCCCTATATATCATCGTTTTTGACATTTTCCAGAGCCATTACAAGATCTAATGACCTTCATTTCTAGAATCGTGAGAGACACAAGGATCAGAACCACACCATCTTCATCATGGTACCCTTCATTACATTTCAACCCCAAAATCATTTTTTGGGCCTGCTACACACTCATAACTTAAATTCAAGTGCGCCTTCTCCTACTTTTTAATTCATATTCCTTTGCCCATTTTCAGCTTACATATGTTTTTATCAATATTTTTTCACTTGGGGTATTTGTCGTTGAATTCCTAGGTACGTCAACAAATTCTCGCAAGAATTTGCACCTCGATGGTTGCCGACAGGGCAAGTATCATTCATCACTCAACATGATATGCTTCCTACCAAGATTTGCATATCCTAACATCATTTCTCTGAAATGCACCATATGGTCCATCATCTCGACCACATTTACCACCACCTCCCCATGCACATGGTAAACATCCATATAGGTCAATAGAGCCTCCCCACTCATGGACTACTTCATGTTATAGACCCCCACATCTTATTTGGAATGCATGACCATATACTTCAGCCGAAGAGCCACCTTACTTGCATATCTTGAATATTAGCCTCATTCTCCTTTTCTTCACTTACTACTAACCCACCCTACTCTTGGGCCACCATACTCATTTGTGGCAGATAAAGGAAAACGTTCTATTCTACATTAGGCTCATCATTCCTCCATAGAGAATAAGCTCTTTTGTGTCACTTCATCTGCCTCATCAACCCAACATCGATACCATCCAATGGGGCCCTCGCCCTTCGCAAATACATTTTACTTGCATCATCATGAAGGTCATTGTTTTCATGGGGCACCCATCTCCGTGAATGTACATCCCAAACCACATTTACATGATTTTGGAAATTATACAAAAAAAATTAGGAAAGTGGTTCCCACCCATATTTTCATGCCTTATACCCAGCGGAAGTCCCTAGTCACCCTTGGTTGGAGCTCGCACATGATCCACATTCATTCACCCTCTTCACGTCAATCAGAACATACTCACAACTACCCTAGATGTCCTACCAACTCTAGGGCCACTAGCCTTAGAATAATTGTTTTTAGTGTCACCACTCGCAGTATAGCTCCAACCTCGAGCAAGTTTTCCATATCCATACATATCATCATATTTCATTATCATGCCTTGTTGACCCACCCTATTACAATTTGTTTCACTACACATATTAATTTCCCAAATCAACATTTCGAGCGGTTGATGGCTATTTCCCATCAACTTCAACACCCATCTTCCAAGATCGAATCAACACCTTGAATGCTCCACCCCCCCCCCCCCCGCCCGCTTTTCAGGGACATCCTCAGGTGGCACAATGGGAATCATATTTTCACATTGATGTCATCAATTCCCCTAACATTCAACACCAACATAAGCTTTCATGTCAGGGTGGTATCATACTTCATAACCGTTGTAGTTCTCTCACTTAGTCGAAGACCCATTCATCACTTAGCACCTTATTTAGCAATGCTTACATTTTGATGCATGGGAGGTACCCACAGTCAAATACCCATGTATTCATAAGTACCTCACTCTAGTAGTGCTTCACCTTTTCCTGATGCTTGAGGGCACCTGACTCTGTCTATGTGTCAGAAGTTCCCTTTAGGGCGTCATAAATTATCATCATCAGTTATAAGCATGTCAACCATTTCAACATTACATTGACAGGAATATTTCCTGTTTGATTGTAATAAACTGTCACTAGTCATCATAACGAGCATGGGACATGCCCGCCTTGTATAAGAACTTTCAGAGCATGGTTATCTTTTATCCTTATTTAAGGTCGTTTCTTTGCTCATCTCTAAAACAAGTTATTTTCTCTATCCAAATGTTGATCAAACTCTCAGTAACGAAAGAAAACATGATGTATTTTGTCTATATGCTTGCTCCTAACCTCACATATCAGGGGGAAACTATTAACACCATAAAATCGTACACATATTTGTACAATCCAAAAGACACCCAAAGTCGTCCAGCAGAATGCACAAGTGAAGATTTTCCAACTGAAGACATTATGAAGATCAAAGAAAAATTAAGTTCTCCTAAGGTCCAAACTATATGGAATTAAAAAAATGATGTTTGTGTAGCATTTTCTTCGATAGTCGCATTATGCGCAGTATTTTCTTTGAAAGTTGTGTGGTCGAAGGAATAGTCGACTCAGCGATTTGAGACCACTTCCCACACTTGGAAGACAATTCCCTGACAAGATTTCAGCCAAGGACATATGAATTTGAGTCACCCTGGAGTTATGTAGCCCTCAATGGAATCATCTTGTCCTTCTCATAAGTCATTATCATTCATGAACCAATAGAGGGAAGATGGATTCAAAAAAATTTATATAAACAGGCCATGGGAGAACCAAAATATGAGACAATGTTATGCTGGCCAAATTGCTATCAGAGAAAAAATATAGTTCATTGTTGAAGAAAAAGAAGTAGAACTGTATTGTGTTGGCAGAATTGCTTCTTATCAATCCATCACTTTCGTGTAGACAAGATTTCACCATTGAGAGAGTCTTGATACTTCTTAGGTAGAGAGAAGAATCTTGCAAAGAGGGTGAAGAAAGAACCTCCTTGCTGAGGTTTTTTTAGCACCATTTCTCAAAGAATTCTCTTCAAGTGTTTAGTATTCTACTATTTGTATTCATTTCCTACCACTAGCAGTGAATCAAGGGAGCCATTTTCCATAATTATGTTGACTTGTTTTCTTCATTAAGAATTATTTGTTTTTTCATCTCTTTGTCTTAGTTTATGTTTGTATATGTATTGTCTCCACCAAACTACTTGTTTTTCTTTGCAGAGACAAGCTACTTCTAAGAAAGTGTCTTTTGGTACACCATTGTTGCAAAACCACTACAACAATCATATAAAATCTATATGTTTTACTTTATAAATTTGATTTGATTAGACGTAAGCTATTGAATTGTACATATTTTGCAACTCCTATAACATTATACAATTGATTTGAAGGTTCTATAGGATTCCATGTGTTAAAAAACAGTAGGAGCATATCCACATTGGCCAAATGTCGTCGAGATGGTGATCCACCTATTAGCCATAGGTGGAATTTCACTAGATCAACACATCATTCATTTCAAACTCTCAGTCAAATCAGTTATGGTGCACTTGTAGGAAGTGAAATATTAAGCGAGTGTGGTCTATATCAAGCCAGTGAGATTCAAGGACTTTGATTTGATCATATGATGAAGACTAAATGGATAAATGCTAATGACATGTCCTTTCATGATTCACTTCTTCGAGGGTGAATCTTGAAAAGGAAATGTTTTATTAGATTTAAAACTTTGAGATGTCACTTTAGCTCTAATTTCCAGCCATAAGACTCTCAATTTAGTTATGAGGTAAACTCTATAAAATGCTTCACTTGGAAGTGAATAGATAGTTTTTGAAGTTGATTTATCATTGTATTGAAATTCTATTTATGGACTTCAGTAATAGAAAACTTTGTTATGGTTCTTTCATAATCCTTTGTGGTTCATTGAAGTTTTTGTTCATAGGTCTATAGACATTCATGCATCTTAGGAAGGCCCCTTAACAAAGTGCAAGATAACGTAATTTAGTTTCTATTCAGAATTTATTTAATTTGCTATGCTTTTTTTTCATCCATAGATTTAAAGAAATCCTTTGTTTCATTTAAGAAGTATAATTTTCATTCATAGATTTAGTTCTACCTTTTACTCACTTGTTTATTTTCTCTGCACAGGTCAAGCGCTTGAGTAAAGTTGAAAAATATCCAAAAACATTTTAGTTACTTCTTGATTCACTTAGTTTCATATTTATAGATAATCATTAGTCATGAATGGTTCTAAATTGAAACGCACACATCAATCATCCATGAACCTAAATGTATACATTTTCGCATGATAAAAAAAAATTGCAATCAATTTATGTTTCTTATAACAATTGCATCATCAGACTAAGAATAGATCCTCAATTAAATTGTGTTTACATTTTATAAGAAGAGCTTCGGCATAAAATCACATGAAAAAGATCATTGTCGACGCGTTTCGAACCAACTAGTGTGGTTCATCGGCAGGACAAGTTTCTGAGATGAACACACTAGTTGGTTCGAAACGCGTCGACAATGATCTTTTTCATGTGATTTTATGCCGAAGCTCTTCTTATAAAATTAATGGATCACAGAAGCCTTAATTCTACAATTGTGTTTACATTGTCATTGCAATACCATGCCCAAGAAATTTAAGGAATATAGAATACTAAATTTATATCTTATTTCTCACAAACTCATTTTGAGTAGTGGATACTAAATGCTAGATCCTCTTTTGCACTAGATCTTGTGTTAATTATGTGACCCACTTTCTTAGACCATAAGTCCCTACATAATCACAAAGTCTGAGGACGCAATTGTCATGAGTTGTAAACCTTATCTTTGACGACATGATGTCGTGATCCACATATGATTTATTAGTTAGATATATATCTGGAATGGTCCAATTAGTATATTATAAATTCATATCATGGGACCATTACAATGTGTAAGGGAATGGCTTAAAGCCTTTTTCGCCACTTTGCTTGTCTTTTATTACTTGCCTAATCCTTAACATGGTATCACAACCATTTTAGGTCTAAGAGAGTCATGATATATCTAAGAGTGTGTATCATCATACAATGAGGAGTAGAAAGGACCTATATCTACAAAGGATAAGACCAAAAATGAGATTCAATATTTGAAATTAAAACCAATGGTCTGAATCAAGACTAGGCCTTGAGCATGAATATATTCAAATCTCATTGCTCCACTACTTGATTAGCATTGGAGATCAAGTTTTATTTTTTTTGGATATAGCATTTGTGTTGTAGAATATTATGGTCATTTTATACAAAGCGAGCTCACGAGCATTATAGAGGCTAAAAATCTAAAGGAGGTCACAGATTTGGATGATATCTAAAAGTTATGGTCCATCTCATTTCTATCAAATATGTGATTTATTTACTACATTGTATGTGATTATTTACTTCTTTGGCTCAAACTTCAAATACTATTTATAGACTCCATGAAATCTAATATTTATTAGAGAAAGGCTTTATTTTCTTAGGTCTTATTTTCCCTGATTATATCTAGCTACTTGTTTTCTACTTGGCATGTTAAAAAAGAAGAAAGGGAGTGTTTTACGACATCCATTTATGTGCAAACGTCCAATTCAATTATTGTAGAACACTAAAAAAGAAAGATCTCTTAATCAAACCATGGTTTCAATACTCAAATCTTTTGGTCTAGAAATTCATAGCATGGCCTTTAACATTTAACTCGTGACTTCATTTTCTTTGGTCATTTCTTCTTTCAAAGCAGCTGGCACAATCGTGGTGCCTCCAGTACCAAGATTTCAATTCAAAACAAGAGGTGTAGCGTCTAAAGTGTCTGACAAGCCCAATTACTCATACAAATAGTTTTTGGCCTTGAAAGTTATAATCCAACCAAACCTTTGATTCTAACCTGGATAAAGCCTTTTTTGCCACTTTGCTTGTCTTCTCTCACTCATGTCAATTCTTAAAATGGTATCAGAACAAGCCAAAAAGTGGTTAGAAAACTAGTTGAAATCTTGTTAAGGCATTGTAAAAGAAGCATTCGCAACTCTATATTTTAATTTCATTATGATTAAATGAGAAAATCCCTATGATAAATATTATTTTATTTGCTTCTTGTCCTAGAATACCCCAAAATTGAATGAGGGGGCCTAAGGAAATTTGTCTTTGTGTGTGATTTTTGGATGTAGGATTCTCTATATCGTGTCTAGTTTTGGCACTTGATTACGATTTGCCACGTTATTGAATAACAAGGCGTTAAAATCAAATTGCTCATTACACTACAAAATTTAAAGGATAAATAATTCAATTGTACAAAGGGTAAAGTACCAAACCCTTTCAAATTGAAGTGTGAAATTTATCATCAATACCTGCCCAAAATTGCAAAATGGGGTCAAATGAGTCATCAAAATTCAAGTTATTGTAATCACACTTAAAGGGTGCATGATCAGTAGTACTGACACCCTAACATGACATAAAATAAAGTGAGTGTGAAAAATAAGAATATAATCGAGTGAGTACAATTGAGAATGAGAAAAATGGATGAAGAAGTAAAATGCCTGCAAAACACATCTCAAGAAATCAAGGATTTACAAGATTACAACCTTGAATTGCAAGATCAAATTAAAGTACTTGACAGGAACCTACATAACAAACAAACCATAATCAAATGATTGTTATGTATCCAAATCAAAATAATGTAGAAACAAAAGAAAATATATGTCAATGACTTAATAATAAGCCACTTTAAGGGGATAACCTCCTTTTATATCTCATAAATGAAAAATTCTTGGATGATTCAAATGACAAGATCTGCTTAGTGTTACATAGTATTTTGTCACACCTCCAATTCGCTTCCTGTTCCACTTCCCAAAGTGCCAAAATGTTGACAACTATGAAGTGTATTCATCATGAAACACATACTAAAACATCCCTGAAGAATGGAATAAAAATTTCCCTGAGTCAATTCTAGAGAAGGTTGATTAAAACCTGAAATTTCAGGTCCGACGCTCTTTGCTCCATTGCCTGCAATTGATGATGGCAGGTTGTAGTTCTTTGACCTAGTGTTCCCAGCATGGGTTTTGATATGAAAAGTCGCGTTGAGCCTCTTCTGTTAGGTTTTCTCAAATTGGAGGAGAAGCTTTGTATGCTAGAAACTTCGAGAAGCAATGAGCTGGATGTTGTTGGGTAGAGATATGGTCAAGATCTCCCATTTGGAGCTCTTGATCCTACGTTTAAGGTCATTCCCCTTGAGATCTAGACGTTCCTCCCTCTTTATTGGATCCCTAAATCCCTCTCCCTTTCTATAAATTAAATCCCTTCCATTCCCAAATGGTTGGGTATTTATTGTCTACATTCCTATGCTAAGATTATGCCTAAATGCTACCCATCTAACTTGGAGAAGGAGTGCTTGAAGATTCTTGGCTTGGACTTAGTAATCCACCAAAATTAGCTCTCCAACATCAAGGAAATGGTTGTATGCTTCCCTTTTTTATTCATTAATATATACATCTGATGTTCACTTTCCATAAATGTCTAAATAATTATGTATTTAGCTTGATACTCCTTGATCTATCAAAGAGTTTATGTTTGATATGTACCATGAATGCTCTTGTATCTTGTGTTTTCTTTTGATATTTCTTGTGGGTACTCGGACATAAAAAACAAGCAAGAAGTGAACCTAGAAGCTAGGATATCGAAGCCATCACCAAAGGATTAAGAAATTAGCATCAGAGCAAGGTAGGTTTCTCCTTCTCTCTGTATTTTTAAACATAAGCTAGGAAAGTATGCATTAGTTCATTGAGTTTGTTGCTAGACAAACTTGTTGATTCAATTTAATCACTGTTAATATGACTTAATCGCAACCATTAATTGCCAACCTAGGGTAGGTCTGTTTATTTCAAAGGAGTATGCACTGTCTGTGTCAATACACTTCAGCCAAGAGTAAAAATAAAGGATAGAACAAATGTCATTGAATTTAATTGTAGAAAGTAACACTCATGCAAAAATCAAAAACATTCTACATAAATGAAACCACACTTCATGTTACCAAGGAAAAGGTGTGCCACACACCACACCACTAACTAAGCTAGTTGGTTGGATATTATGTTCAAATTAATCCTGTGTGACAGCATATCAGAAATTTGCAAATAGAAATAAACCCATTCTGCAAATTACATGGCGACAGAAATAACTTCACACTTACTGAAAGGAACAATAATTAATCTACCACTATGCTACTATTGTTGTTGCAATTCCTGCTAAAGAGGATGACCCTTCCTCCCTAGTAGGGCGGAGGGATGAGATGTGAATTAGTAAGGTCTCAACACCATGTCTGTAAAAACATCAGCAATGTTATTGTTTGTATTAAAATGGTTTTGAATTACAGAAGAAAAATAATGATATTGTCTATCTCGTTTACATGGAACTGAGTCCCCTTTATAATATTTACATGTCCAAAATAAGAAACAGATTAGTCATGAGAATCTCATGATTCTCATGTTGATCAAATATCAAGACAGAATACGTTACAACAGGTTCTAAATACAAGGCCTATTGTTGTTACATCATTTCTAAAAATCAAAACTTCCTTGACTCCTTCGCTGCCCATAGATAATACAACATTTACGACATTTGTCCTGTGGAATAGTACCCATGGTCCTAGACAATTGCGGTGTAGTCAACTTCCCATGGTGTAACATGAATTCAAGGTGTAACAACAATGCTTGAATATAACAGCAATGTTTGAAGTGTAATAGCAATTTGAGGTGTAACACCAATGGTATGAAACAGCAAGTACTCAAAACCCCTTTGTCAATTATCACACCGTTGTTCATCCTTTGGTCATGGAATTTGGAGCATCACATGAAAGAAATAGAGTTAGAGAACTTTTTTCCATAATTTCCTTGGTTAGCCATCAAAAAGATATCACCTCATTCATATTTAACAAAATGGCAAAATAATATGTCAGAACAAAATTGGATTCTTATAACTAGGAAAAAGGTAATTATGATATAAAGTCCACAGTTTTAGAGGTGAAATGGTCAAGGATGGGGAGAAAAGGTGTCCAAAATCTGCACAAAACCTGCACCCAACATCTCCCCCAAGCTGAAGCAATTACATGGTTGTATCTGTAAAAACATCCATTCACCCATATAAAATCTTCTTTCAATACGATGTTGATATTCCTGTTGTTTCATTTGATTTTGTTCTAGAGTGAGATTATCCTTTAAGACTTGGAGAACTTTTTGTCGATGCTCGATCTGAACTTCCATTGCTTGAACCTTAGAATTTCCTCTTAAATACGATGTGATGGATGATGGATGATATCCATATAGTGCCATAAGTGGATTCATTTTTGATATGGTATGGAAGGAAGTGTTATACCACCATTCTGCCAAAGGTAACCACTCAACCCATTATGATTTTTTATCATATACAAAGATTCAAAGATATCGTTCCAAACAATTGTTCACTACCTCAGTTTTCCCATTGAATTGAGGATGATAATATGAGCTATGAGCTAATTGAGGACCAAGACAAGAAAATAATTATATCCAAAATTTCCCAATGAAAATGGGATCTCTGTCACTTACAATAATATTTGGGTTTTCATGTAGCTTTTGAATTGTTTCCACAAATGTAGTAGCGACTATACTGGCTTTGAAAGGATGAGATAGTGCATAAAGTGTGCATACTTGGTAAGTTTGTTAACTACCACCATGATGGCACTATTTCCTTCAAACTTGGGTAAAACAGTGATACAATCCATTGAAACCTCCTCCCAATGCTGAGTTGGAATGGCTAATTGTTGTAAAAGACCTACAAAATATCAAATTTAAGGCCATCCCGAAAAAAAAAAATAATAATAAATAAATATATATATATAGATATATATATTATTATATATAATATATATTTATATATATATATATATTATATTATATAATTATATACATATATATATATATAATTAAAAAATAATAATAAAATATAATAATAATAATAATAATAATAATAATAAAAATGAATAAATAAAATAAAAATAAATAAATAAAAAAAAATAAAAAAATAAAAATAAATAAAAATAAATAATAAATAAATAAATAATAATATAAATATTAATTAAACTAAATTAATTAAATTAATAAAATTAAAAAAAAAAAAAATTAAAAACATAATAATAAATAAATAATAAAAACAATTAAAAACAATAAAAAAATAAAAAAAATTAATTAATTAATTAATTATTAATAATAATAATAATATTAAAATTAAAAAAAAAAGGGCCCTGGAAATTGAAAGTTTAGAGAGGCCCTGGAAATTGAAAAAAGACCTCATAATCTTAATCGGGATGATGGCTGGAAGATCAGCAGCTGCTGGGTCCCAGCCCTGTCTTCCTAGCCTCCGCGGTCCCTTCTGGGTAAGGCCTCTGTGTTTCTTGTTTCCTTCCCTTAGGGGTTGGTTCCCTTGGTGTGTTAAATTATTTTCCTATTTTTATTTGTTCCCCTTTTAATTATCGTCCTATTGGTATAATTTAATCCCCGCTATTTCCCTTTATTTTCGAAGATTAAATTTGAGTTGTAATCCTACCTCTAAATTTGTTTTATTTATAACCTAGCTTATTATATATATTTAATCGGGTAATGAAAGATTATTTGATCTTTCCTTAGAATGTAGGGTATTTATTTATTTCTTATTAGCCTAAGAAT
>APFE030737534.1:188810-200998 GCA_000404065.3 Pinus taeda
TGAATAAAAAATCTTGACCCTGTGGTAATTTTTAAAAAATCATAAGTGTCATCCTATAGGATAGGTGTGTAATTCCAAAAGAACCTTTTGTTTGATTTGGGAGTTCTTACATAGATATAAGCAATCTTTTTATCACAATGAATCATTTTTCCAGATAAATGTGTCATATGCATTGGGATCTTGTTGTAACTTTTGAATGAATGTCCACACCTCTTCATCATTCTTTCATTCATCCCCTGCTTCAGTTACCTAATCATGTTGGATAATAGAAATGGTATAGAGCAATGCCTCCACATCCTCATCCCTTCTTGAGAGTACATCTGCAACAACATTTTTCTTCCCTTTTTGCAGATGATTTGAAAGTCATAACCCAACATCTTGTGACCAACATTTGCTACTCTTATGAAGATAATTTTTGTTCTAATAATTATTTAATACTATCATGATCTATTTTCACCTTGAAGTGTCTTCGCATTAGGTAAGGGTGGCATTGCTTCAAGGAATGTAGTATTGCCAACATTTCCTTCTTATAAATAGCTTTGTGTAAATACTTTCCCTTGATTGGATGACTTTCAAAAACAATGGGTCTTCCTTCTTTCATTAAAGCAACATCAAATCCATTTCTTGAGGCATATCATTCTAAGACTAGAGATTAGCACATTTCCTCTTTAAGATATTCAAAGGTCTTAGTTGCTTCCGGAGTCCAAATACATGCATCTTTCATCAATAATTTTGTTAGAGGCGTTGTTATTTTCCCATAATTCTTAACAAACTTGCGATAATACCCTATCAACCCAAGAAATCCTTGAAGATGTAAGGTTGTGGGGATTTTCCATTCCTTGATGGCTTTAATTTTGTTAGGGTCTACCTTAACACCCTCATGAGATATGACATGACTAAAAGATCCCACTTCATATACCCAAAAGAAATAATGTTTGGAGGATTTTGCACACAATTGCTTCTCCTCCAATAGTTTGAGCACCCTGTCAACATGTTGAACATGGTCTTTTCAAGACTTGTTGTGGATTAGTATATCATCAAAAAATACTAATACAAATTTTCTAAGGGTTTGAAAGTGGAATTCATCAAACCTTGTAATGGGAAGGTGCATTAGAAAGGCCAAAAGGCATGAACAAAATTCATAATGACCTTCATGAGTTCTAAATGTTGTTTTTGGAATGTATATTGTCTTCATTCTAATTTGATGGTATCCTGAATAAAGATATATCTTGGTGAAGTGAATTTCTCCATGTAGTTCATCCAACAATTCATCAATGATCAGAATGGGAATTTTATCTTTAATATTGAGCATGTTGAGCTCTCTATTATCTGAATACATATGCCATGATCCATCCTTCTTTTGCACCAATGCTACTAGAGAAGAGAAACAAATTTGGCTAGGTTGAGTTATACCTGCCTTTAGCATTTCTGCAACCATACATTTAATTTCACTCTTTTAGGCATAGGGATATCTGTAAGGTTTGATGTTTGGAGGAACACTTCCTGGAATTAGGTGAATAGCATGATCATGATCGTGAATAGGTGGAATACCTTAAGGAATTTCAAATACCTTGGAATGATTTTCAAGGACTCTTTGGAGATATGCAAAAATGGATGGCTTAGATGTTTGAACATCTAGTGAGCACAATTGTGCAATTAACCCTTGTTGTTCCTTATTCAAAATATTTTTCATGCCATTAGATATGATTATCTTCTCAAGTTTCCCTACAATACCCCTTAATTCAATTTCCTTTCCTTCCCATAAAATATTCAAGAAAATTTCTTGAAAATTAAAAGCTATCATCCCTAAAGATTATAACCATTGAACTCCTAACACAACATCAACACCATTCATTGGAATGGAAAGCATTGGACTAATCAATACGTATTCCCCCATGGTTATATTTATATTATGGCACTTCCCCAAGCAACTTATAGTTCCTCAATCTGCAACCATCACTTGGAACTTTGGTGTTGGATATAGAAAGAAATTCAAATCCTTGGTTATCTTACAATGAATAAAATTATGGGTACTACATGAGTCAATTCTAGCCCCAAGGGATAGCTCAATTGGTCAAGCTCTCATTGCTAAGTACCTTTCTTATTGGGAGGTCATGAGATTAAATCTCCTCGATGCCCCTGGGGTTAGGCCCAACATATTAGGTCATATTTGGATGGATATGCATGGATTATTTCCTATGGACATAGCAACCACTCAGTAGCTGCGAACCATGATTTCCTTAAAAAAAAAATGTTATATCTTGATAGTTTGAGGAGTGGTAATTCTTGCCAATGCATTATAAGATATGGTCATTGCAAGTTTTAACCATGTACATAAATTACTTGCAAACGAATTCTTAAAATAAAAATAATAAACAATGGCGAGAACATTAAAAAATGTACACAAAGATTTTCCCCTAGATCCCAAAATTGGGACTACCCGATTGATTTTTCATTATATTCCTTTCAATGTTACAATACATATATATATATATATATATATATATATATATATATATATATATATATATATATAATATATATATATCTACATGTCGAAGAATTCGTAAACCCCAATCCATTAAACCTGGATTAGAACATAACCGTAGTTCCCATCATGGGAAGAAAACCATCATTCCCAAAACCATGTGCAAAACACATGCACAAAACCATGGGTAGTTCTACCCACCATCTTTGGGTCTGCCCCCCATCCTTAGTTCTGCATATATATAGAAAACAAAAAAAACAATCCCAGGGTGTTGCCTTGGACCCTGTACAGGGGGGCTGCCACCCCCCTGTAAATCCCCTGATAGGGGGGATGTCCCCCCCACGCGTGCAACTAGTCGTAGAAAGAATATAACACACACCCAACATTCTCCTACTTGTTGTTTTCTTTTCCACATAGGGGGTCACACGAGAGCTTAGTCATTGGTTCAGCCTTGCAACACCCCTTGTTTCTCTACACTAAGAAAAATTCTCAGTGCTCACAGACTTCATCAATGCATATGCAACATTATTCTTCAAAATGTCCACCTTTACGAGAAACACCTTTTTATCCTCAACCATATCCCTCACAAAGTTATACTGAACATCAATGTGCTTTGTCTTTGAATGATAAGCAGGGCTCTTTTCCAAGAGAATTGCACTTTGTCTATCACAGCTTATCATTATAGCTCATTTCACTAATTCCATACTTGAACACAATCTCTCCAACCAAATTGTTTCGTTACTTGCATGAGGGTTTTCCATATATTCTTCCTCTATAGTTGAAAGTGCCACTTTAGATTGTCTCTTTCTCGTCCAAATGACTACTCCTCCAAATAGGTTAAACACATACCCAATTATATATCTTCTATGATCCATATCTCTATCCCATTTTGCATCAACAAATCCATGGATGTCCAAAACTTTGTCCAATATTGGTCTTCCTAAAAACTCGCTTCATTGTTGTCCAATGCTCCTTCCCTAGTATTCACATAAACCTACTCCATACTCCCATTGCATGTGCAATATCTAGTCTAATATAGACCATTGCATACATCAAGCTATCGAATTCACTTGCATATGTAACATGAGACATGTCCTCTTAGTCTTCATGTGCCTTGGGACATTGTTCAACAGATAACATTACACCTACAAGAATAGGAACATTCACCTGTTTACTATCCTGCACATTAAACCTCTGCAGTATTGTCTCGACATACTTCCTATGGTTTAACCATAGCTTCCTCTTTGTCTAATCTCATTTAATTTCCTTGCCCAAAATATAGTTTGCAGCACCAAGATCCTTCGTGTCGAATTTGGAGGACAATTGGGTCTTCAAATCATGGATAATTTCTTTGTCATTTCTGATCAACAACATATCGTCCACATACAAGACCAAATAAATAATACAATCACATTTTAATTTAAAATACACATAGTGATCTGATTTTCTTCTGGTGAAGCCAAATCCCCATATATATGTATCAAATTTATGATACCACATCCTTGGTGAATGTTTTAACCCATACAAAGACTTTTTTAACCTTCATATCAGTTCTTTCTTACCCTTCACTACAAAGCCTTCAAGTTGGTTCATGTAGATCTCTTCTTCCACATCCCTGTGAATAAATGTTGTCTTCACATCCATCTATTTTACCTCAAAATCAAAAGCAGCAACAACAAATAAAGGTAATCTAATTGAAGCTAACTTGGAAACATCAGAAAAAATATTACCAAAATCAATTCTCGACACCTAGGAATAACCTTTTGCTACCATCTGAGATTTATATTTCTCCACCTTTCCTTCTACTTTCATCTTCTTTTTGAACACCCATTTCCTTCCAATGGGTTTCCTTCTAGCCGACAACTCCACCAGATCCCAAGCCTCGTTTTTTTCCAAAGAAACCATTTCATCAACCATGGCCTCTTTCCAGAGTTTTCCATCCTCTGACTCCACTACCTCCCTCACAGTTCTGGGATCATCGTCAGTAATAGATAAAGAAAAATTTGAACAGTAAGAAGATGGACTATACCTTTTTTGTTGCCTTCTCTCTTGAACTGATCTTCTCAAAGATGGAGTTTGTGGATCTTCATCTTCTTATTCTTGTTCTGTTGTAGATTCTGATTCTTCCTCCTTTAGCTCAAACTTTATCTCATCAGGTTCCTTTGGTAAGACTTCATGTTTAATAAATATTTCACCTCTCTAAACACCACATCTTAGTTGTACACAACCTTTCATGTTTCTGGGTTCCAAATCTTATAATCTTTTAAACCATCCTTATACCCAATAAAGATGCACCTTTCAGATTTACTATCCAAATTGGTTCTTTTCTCGTTTGGAACATGTATATATGCATCACAGCCAAATACCCTCAGATGTGAAAGAGAGGATTTCTTACCAATCCCTATGTCATGTGGAGTCTTCTACTCCAACGTTGATGAAGGTGATCTGTTAACCAGGTAACATTTAGTCTCCATTGCCTCTACCCATAATTCCTTTCCTAACTCGACACCACTAAGCATGCTTCTTGCCTTTTCCATCAACGTCCTATTCATTCTTTCTCCAACTCCATTTTTTTGAGGTGTGTATGGAGTCGTCTTTTGTCATGCTATACCACACTTCTTACATAACTCTTCAAATTCCTTCTTGCAAAACTATTCACCATTATCTGTCCTCAACACCTTGATCTTCTTCTCTATCTAATTTTCCACTAGAGCCTTAAATTCTTTAAACCTGTCAAACACTTTAGGTTTATTCTTAAGGAAATATATCCATGTATTCCTTTAGAAGTCAACTACAAAGAATACATAGTACACATACTTACCTAGCGATGAAACCGACATAGGTCTAAACACATCACTATGCACAAGCTCTAATATCCCTTTAGCCCTCTTAGCATCAGAGGGGAAACTCACCCGATTCTGCTTACCATATACACAATGTTCATATAAATAGAAATCCAAAGAGAAATTAGACATACCTTCTACCATACCATTACCATGCAGTGTCAAAGGCCCTTCTCTCCAATATGTCCAAGCCTTTGATGCCATAACATGTCTTTTCTCCATAGACCACTGGGTTTTCTGCTCCACTTTCAGGAACCACAGAATTGTTGCACCCATCAATAAAAGTGCTACCCAGAAACTTGTATAGAGTTCCAATCTAAACTCCCCGCATCAATACCAGGGCTTCCTGAACCATCTTGTAGGTATCTTTATTGAACATTATTTTTACACCTACATCATCCATCTTTCTTACAGAAATAAGAGTTCTGGCCAATGTAGGAATACATAGAACACCAGGAAGTGTTCTAATCTTCCCACCTTGCGAATTTAGCTTGACTTTTCCACATCTGATGATTCTGAGCTTCCTATCATCCCCTAAGAAGACATCAGCACCATCATATTTCTCATACTCACAGAACCACTCCCTATGGGGAGTGAAGTGAAAGGATGCACCTAATTCAATCAACCATGCCTCATGATCTACATGTTTAGTTGAAGAAGGAGCCAAGTACACATCCCCAGCTTCATCTGAGGTGGTTTTCACCTCTGTAAAAGGAGAATTATCAGATCACTTTCCTTTCTCAGGAGATTTAGATCTACAGTCCTTTTTGTAGTAGCCTTCCTTTTCGCATTTCCAACATACATTTACAATTTTTCCTGGAGATCTATATCTCCCTCTATATTTATATCTCCCACTTGAGGAATTATTTTTATTTTTGTTCTAGGACCATCCTCGTACAGGAAAGGCATCTCCATTCTATATCTCCATATGTTTCTGTCTCATCTCCTTTGACATCAAGGATGAGACTATTTCATCAAACTTAAAGGTAGTTGTATTGCTACCTATTGCAACAACTAGACTATCCCACGAATCTGGTAGAGAAAACAGCAAACTAATGCACTTAAATTCATCAATTTTTTTTATATCAACATATAACAACTGGCTTACCACAGTATTAAAAAGGTGTTTAGATGCTCTATCACCATGTCTCCATCCCTCATCCTCAAGTTATACAACTTTTTCTGCAAGAAAATTTCATTCACCAAAGGCTTAGATTGATACAAAGTCCCTAGCATGACCTACAAATCCTTCATTGTAGCTTCCCTTGATAAATTCAAAAATATTGAATCTGATACAACCGTATTGTGCCCTTTTCCTTCAGATCCGAATTCGCCCAATATTTTGCTGACATTGCCACTGATTTAGTACCCAGTTCTACTGCGATCCACTAGTCCTTATCCACCTGCAGATCCTCAATCTTGAGCTTCCACAACTCAAAACTCTTACCATTAAATTTATCAATCTCTATCTTTCCACTACTCGCCATCTTCTTTCACTACAAGAATCGATCACGCAGATCTCCCACTGAACAGGGCCTCCCACAGGCTCGAGAAAAACCCAATTACCTGCAAACAAATTCTTAAAATATAAAAATAAACAATGGAAAGAATATAAAACAAATATACATAGAGATTTTCCCCTAGATCCCAAAACCATGACTACCAGATTAATTTTTCATTACATTCCATTCAATGTTACAATACATATATATACATGTCGGAGCTTCATAAACCCCTATCCATTAACCTTGGATTATAACATAATTGTTTGAATGGATCTACAAAATACCATGGACAAAATACCATGGGAAAAAAACCATCATGCCCAAAACCATGTGAAAAACCCATGCACAAAACCATGGGTAGGTTCACCCACCATCTTTAGGTCTTCCCCCCATTCTTAGGCCCGCATATATATAGGGAAAAAAAATCTCGGGGCGCTGCCCCGAACCCCATGTAGAGGGGTTATCCTTGTAAACCATGTCAAGTGACCCCTTTACGCATGCAACTAGTCGTGGAAAAAATATAACACACACCCAAATGTCATATCCATTTCTTCTTTTTCAACCCTTGGGGTTGGTTCCTCATGTATATCTTCTTATTTTGATGTTTCATGTTCCTTTTCTTCCTCCTCTTCACGATTTATGCAAAATAATTTCTTCTTGGCACACTTATGACCTTTAGTGTATTTTATATCACAAATTTCTCTTTTTTCCTCTATTATCTCAGGTGTCAACCTTGTAGGTTGTGGGGTGCTAGGAGCGAAACACTTCCATATTTATAGTTGTGAGTGGTAGACCTTCTTGTTGCCATAATTTTGCTTTCAACTTTTCTTGCCACCATGAATGCATTCTCCAATGAATTAGGTTCCCAAAGGTTAACCTCATGTTGGATATATCCTTTAAGGTCCCTATGAAGACATAAATCAAGTGCTCCTTTGGAATAACAATTACCTTGTTATTCAATATTTGGAATTCCTCGATGTGCTCCCTCACTCAACCCTTTTGTTTAAGATGTATCAATTTGCTAAAGAACATATTACTCTTTGTGTCCTCATAATTTTTTATCAATTCCTATGTAAAAATTGTCCAAGTGGCAAGTGATTTATGATAATAAAGGAATGAATAACACACAAATTGCTTAGGTTCTAAATATAAATATGCAATGTGTACCTTTTGTGTGTGTTGCACATCATGTAGATCAAAGAACTACTCCATCTGTAGTATCCATGTTACCATATCCTTTCCATAAAACTTCCTCATATCGACCTTTGGAATATGGTTTTCCCTAATCCCAAAGTTGGACTCTCTAAAATCATGATTCATATTCCTTTTGTTTTCATCATGAGTTTCATTGAATACCTTGTCACCAATAGGAAGCATTTCTTGTAGAAACTTTATCAAACCTTCCATGTCTAATTTTAAACCTTCCATGTCCCATTTTAAACCATCCATGTCTTTTTACCCTTCATCATCACTTCTAATTCATATTTGGTTTCCCTTTGTGAGAGAAAAAAATGTTGCACTTGGTCTCATAATTTTGATATATCATGTTGCATTTCTTCCTCTTTATATGTCATAGTAGAGATTTCTAATGGATTAAAGGGTGTAGCATTTTTTGTTTTGGGGGAATTTTGGAACAACTTAATGATATATATTCTTCATTATTCCCTTTGAATCACTTCAACTAATTTTTCAAACACAATTTACGCAAATTTAAAATACACACATTTTAAGAGCTTGATTATTGAGCTTGTTTATTTGGTTGACCTTGAAACTATTGTATCTTTGTCAATTCAGCCTCCCAATAACTGAAATTTCGTCTTCAGGTAGCTCTTTGTGTCTTGTTTCCAACCCCAAAAGTTATACTAATATTGTATTATTCAAGATACAGTTATGCCAAATCTCCCATAATAACCTGATTATGTACTAGTTCAAAAGAGAAAACTTGTACGGGATTCCAAGATCTTTAGCCCTGAAACTTGTACCCAAAAAACAACATTTTATGCACTTTTAGTTACTTTTTACAGAATTCAAATCCAATGCTTGAATCAAAAGTTATGACCACTTTCCCCGAGACATATATTTGAGACTCAATTCTAAAGCATACAAAAACCCTAACTTCCTTGAACCATATATCCAATAATATAGTGAAACATCCTATGAAATTTTTACATGGTGTTCATCAATATTTCAACTCCATGTGGTCAAAATTTCCAATTCTGAAGCCTCAAATAAAAAAAAGTTATATTTAAACTTCCAAGATGGCTTATTTGAAGTAGAAAAACCCTAGGAGGGTTAGAGCTTTGATACCAAATGTTATGTATCCAGACAAAAAGAATGCATAAATATAAGAAAATATATATCAGCATAAATGAATAATTCAAGGGGGAAACCCCCTTTACATCACATAAATTAACAATTCTTAGATGATTCAAATGACAAGACCTCCTTGATATATATAAGAGTCTAAAGGGTCAAAATATAATAGGGCCTACATAACAATAATAATGTAAGGGCACAAAATAACAATAGTGGGCTTCTATGGGGTACAAAAATAACAATATGGGGGCTACACTAGTATTATAGGGACCTAACAATGATTAGCACACTATTGTCAACAAATAATCTTCAAAGTTATTCAATTGAATGATGCACTTCGGATAAAAATTAAGTGAAAAGAAAGATCAACTTGATGACATGCTTGATGCAACATCTACAACAAAGGTTGATGCCATTTTTAACGTAGAGGACCTAATACCAAAATCTAATCTAATTTGTGATATATATGAACTCATACATAATGTTGATGAAAGTGGGGACACAGAGGAGCCACTAAAGAATATCGATGCAACAAATGATACAGAGGAATTTATCCAAAAAAATTATGTAACATGTGATACATGTGAAATCATGCCAAAATTTGATGTACCTTGTGACACCCAAGACATAATACAATGGTCAACGCTCGGTGCTATACAGAACACATGATGTAATAATGTAGTGACCTGATAAAGGAAACAATGGAGTAAGATGAGTCACAAGAAGAATCATAAAATGACAGTCACAGTTGTAGAAAAAGTAATTGTGAAGAATAAATAGAACAACAAAATGGTATCTCCAAGATGTTTATCATTCCCTAGGAAGAGTTATCATTCAATAGATATTGACCTGGCTTAGGATATGACAAAGGAAACAAATTGCATATTTCAAATTACTCCAAACCAATTCAATTTGTGAGGATAGGATTTCTTGAGGATGTCCAAAATCTTGAAAACAAATGCCACCATGTCAAATAATTGGTTGCATGGAGAGGCAATGTTTTGATCTTCGTCTTTTTCTTCATTGTGGGAAGACAAATCCCTTTTCAAAAAATGCGGAAAGAAAAAGGATGCTAAGAATATATATAATTATGCATGGATAAATTCATGGAGATGGAATCAAGAAGTAAAGCAACTACATAAATATTATAGCCTAGTCAAGATAGAGGTAAGGACACAAAAGGAGAAGCGGCAAAAGAAAAAATATATAAACATAAAAAAAAGAAACTCTCCCACACCTTTAGGGGGGTTCAATTGATGAAGTGGATATGATTAGTGAAAAAACAAAAACCACTACATTATTCAAAGAAGATTCATTAATGGTCATTCAAAAACCACCACATTATTCAAAGCAAATTGGTTAGTGGTAAATTATAAATCACCAATTTCCATGGAAGATGGTTAGTGATCAACCAACAAAACCATCGCCTAAAGAATCTAAAGCCCTACCTTGGATCCTTTCCAGAATGAACTATTGAAAAACTTATCACCTTGCTTTTGATAGGAGGGGGATATCAGATATCAAGCTTTAAGATTCGAAGTCAATCAAAATTCAATCAACATTTGGAAATTCCAACACGGCAATTGATCTCCTAAACAACAAACATTTCAGTTATTCATTGGGAATTTTTAGACATAGCAGTTGTTCACTTCCAAACATCCAAATATTGGCAGTTTTTTCAAGTATATCTTCATCAAATCTCAATTCAATAGCTTTAGATTGGAGATGACAAGTCATTGGTAATTTATTCACACCTATGATTGAGGGGGGGTAATGTTAGATTGTGAGTCTCTAGACAATCATAGAGTCTGAGAATACAATTATCATGAGTTGTAAACATTATATCTGACGAGGTGTCATCATGATCCATTGATGAGTTGTCGATGAGATCTAGATATGGAATGGTCTAAATGATGTATTACAAATTGAGATATTGGTATCAATACAATGTGTAAGACAATGGCTTAAGTCCTTTTCTACCACTTTGATTGTCTTGTCTTTCTTGCCTAATTCTTGACACACTTTACCATGGAGTAAAACTAAGTTCAATGCAATCTAGTTTAATGTTCGCTTGGTATAATTTGTTAACAAATTGCAGTGTAAGAAATCAAATTTTCACATTTTTTCTATTTTAATTTATCCTAATTAATCTAATGGTCTGAAGTTGGTTTTTGCATATTTGTGAGAAAGTGTAAAAATAGTTATCTTTCTTCAAGATAAAATTATCATCATTTTCCACTGAAAATATTAGGATTAATAGAAGCCATAGGAGATATTGGTTGCCTAATCATTTAGGTTAATTGAAGCAAGATAGAATATAAGGCATGTTGGTTTTTTGGGGCCTAACCTAGGTTCGTATATCTGTGTCTCTCTTGTTTTATGCGTTTTCTGTGTTTATATTTCTACAAAATTTTATGTGTTCCATTGCTCCGTAATATATAATTTTCTAACAACTGGTATCAGAGCCGAAGGTCTATTTGGTTGATATACTCGCAGGAAAGAAGGGTTCCTTGTTCGAGTGGGAGCAATGGCAAAAGCTGGTAAGTTTAGGGTCGAGAAATTTAACGGCCAAAACTTCTCATTGTGGAAGATGCAAATGGAAGATTATCTGTATCCTAAACATCTATATCTACCATTGGGCGGAAAAGCAAAAATGCCGACGGGTATGAAAGATGAATAATGGAACCTTCTCGATAGAGAGGCACTCGGAACAATACGGTTGTGCCTTGCAGCGTCAGTCGCCTTCAACATTTCGAAGGAAACAACGACAGAGGGTTTAATTAAGACGTTGGAGAAACTATATGAAAAACCCTCGGCCTCAAACAAGGTATTTCTTATGAAACAGTTATTTAATATGAATATGTCGGAAGGTGGATCTGTTGCAGATCATTTAAATGATTTTAATACTGTTACAAGTAAGTTATGTTCTGTAAAGGTAAACTTTGATGATGAAGTTAGAGCTCTATTATTCTTGTGCTCATTGCCAGAAAGTTGGAATGGTTTAGTAATGGCCATTAGTAACTCTGTGTCTGGATC